>PVKP010002548.1:0-121992 GCA_004027715.1 Plecturocebus donacophilus | reverse complement strand
ATTAGTTTCAAAGTGCAGTTATTGCTCCAAAGTATTTTAACAAATGGCACCCTGCTTCATCTTGGCTTTGCTTTCACATTCAAGACCAAACAAAGCTTACTACCCCCTCCTTCTCTTCCATGCTGAGCCAAAAAGCAGAGCTTGGTATCTCCAATTCCAGCTGTGCTTTTCTTGTGCTTTACATCAATCAAAGCTTCAAAAAGATTCCAGACAGATTTTTCTCAGTTTTCACATCAGAGGACTTAGCTTAAAATCACTGTGCAGTAGGGGGGCACTGATAAGGAATCTCAGAAGGAAGAAAAGTGTATGCATGGTGGTGGGGGGTGGTGGTCTGGGAGAAGGTTGGTGAAGGATTATTAATGTCCTAGAAGAAAGTTTTCTGATAGAAAAGCAGTATAGTTTGAAGTACAGTGAAAGAGTTATTGACAAAAACTACGATATTTCAAGCAACTCTAGATGCTGCAGTGGGCACAGTGGGTAAAGAAAGGGCAAGATTTACATGAGTTCAAGATGAACCCATTTTAACTTCTCTTATGCAGATACAACTGTCTTCCTAAAGGACTAGAAAGCCTTGCAGTTTTCTGGAACTGGTAAAAGAGAGCCTCTGACTGGTTGGCTGGTCAGCACAGAAATTTCTTTGTACCTTTATTCTACATATATATTTTTAAATTGAAGTCCCAATTACTGCCATCCTTGCCTTCTATTACCACAAAGAAATCTCTCTAATTAATATGTGATGTTACTTTAAATAAAGAACAATCAGACACTCTTAACTATAAGGTATTTTGAGGTTTGTCAGTTATGCCTTGCTAGGCAACAAACCTCCAGTAATGCTTGGTATAGTATTTTTCCTTTCATTCTTTTCTCTTTTCCCATGCCTACCACCTCTTTTTATCTTTGCCTCTTTATTCTCTTTCCTTTCTTTCTTTTTGCTTAACTTTGGTGTTAAAAGCCCCCAAACATTAAACTTCCTGGTAAAACATTTTGTCATCTACTATAAATTGAATATCCAAAATGCCCCAAACACCATATTAAATACGTCATATGCATTATACTTTTCTCATAGCAATACAAGCACCAGATCTATTATCCTCATTTTACAGATGAGGAAACTGAGTCTTAAGCATGTTATGTTCATTTTGCAATGATACAAAACTGAATAGGTGTAGAGTTGTCTACTACGTAGGACTTTCCTATTCCAGGAACTAAGTCCATCCTCATTATGCTACCATAACTCATAGTACTGAAGATTTGCTACAATCTACCCTTGTAGGCTAGTTCCAAGGATATATGGTCAGGACCCAAGGAAAAGTCAGCCGCCTCAACCTTTTGATTCTCATCTTATACCCCCAACAAGAGACCTGTGTGAACACAGGTTCTGCCAGTGACTTGGTATAAAACATCAGACAAGTAGTTAGACCTCTTTGATTTTCATATCAGCTGGCTCTTAATATTTTATTCTATTGACACAACACTGATACCTTGATGGGCTTATGTCCTATTGACCTATCTACCCACACACGCCATGCAGCTTTTCCTCTTTGACATGACTCTTGCTATTCATCCTGCCCAAGACTTCTCCTTTTAAGTTGTTGCATTTGTATTTTAAGATACAGATGAATCTCCATCATCTTCTTGAAATCACCTCTGAAATGCTTCAGTCCATTCCAATCCCTCCCTATGTTATAACACGTTCTGTGCCACAATGTAATACAATTTATTTCTTGAAAATGTTTAAGTGTCTTGAAGAAAGCAGCCATTTTATGTTTTAGTCTTTCCCTTTGGTTCTTAATGTACTGCTAAAACCACACACTGACAAGACTGGAGCTTTCTGTCTGAAAACTACTTGTTACTTTGAAAAAGGTAGGACTAGCAGAAAACTGGCGGGTGCTGTCCAAGTGCTGAAACAGTTTTATTTTGGTTGCAGGACATTTAGTATAAAATTGGCCTTCTTCACATGAATGTATGGAGATCTCCATGTTTTCCCAGACTCTAACAGTTTCTTTCTGTTTGACTCTTCCAATTTTACTTTCATCACCTGATTTATTATACTGTGGTTGATTTAGTGGTTCTCAAAATAATTGTGCTGTTTATATTCATTTTATCAAATATAACCTTGATTAATGACTCTAAACAATAGCCAACCCATAAATAAAAGTGCTATTCAGAGAGTTATTATTTTCCCAAGAGATACACTTTTTAAGACCAATAAATAGGCCCAATGTTAGCTATCAATGTAAAATCAGTAAGTGTATTTATTTTTATCTTGAATGGATATACATTTTATTTTATGTAACAAATAACAAATGCTCATTGTAGAAAATTAAGGAAAGCACAATGAATAAAATAAAAGTCACAACCCAGAGTTAATTATTTAAATTACTAAACTACATATTTTTCCAAATATACACACTCACATAGAGCAGACAGGAAAATCAGATTATATTGTACATATATTTGGGTGACTTTTTTTATTTACTATGCAAATAGCACCTAAGTTATAAAGTTAACTATAATTCAATAATTGTTTTTAAAAGCTAGATTGTGGATACAATCTACTTTGATATTACATTATTTTCAACTATTGTATATTATGTTTTGTATGTATCATCATATATTACAATATTTTTATGTATTATAAATAACAAAGCAATTGGAAATATTGCTTGGATATCAAACTTCAGAAATTAAGACAAGAAAAAGTATTTTAATCCATGAGTTATAGATATGATATCTGGGATGAGGTGGGGAGATTGTTTGGAAGGAGAATGGAAATGGCAAGGAGACTCTTTCAGAGCCTGTAGTTCATAAATCTTAACCACTTGATTTCCTATAACAAGGTGAGCTGAGAAGAAGAGACAGAGGAAACTGAAAGGAAAAAAAAAATTAGATAGTCGCTAGCTCTGAAGATGAATTCATAGTGACAGGCTCCCTGACCATAGTTTGCCTCTCAGCAGCAGATACACTGCAGGAGAGAAAACACATACATGCACATATATACTTATATATGTGTGTAGTTTTATAATCTGTAAGTCCATGATGTTTGTAACATTGCCAATAGGGGACATATGCTTAAGAAGAAGCAGTCCAAGGACTTAGAGTTGGAAAGATGATATTTATGAGGAGCTACTGGTGAGAAACCAGAAGAGTGAGGTATCCTGGGAATGAGGAGAAGAGAGGATTTAAAATAGGAAGGACTGGCCTTGTGAAATTTCCAGTTGTTCTAGAGTATAAAGACCGAGGAATTTTCAAAAAACTTGAATGAATGCTTGATTAGACAATTTTAAAGGTTAAAACTCTAATGGGAAGATTGTGTTCAGGCTCAATAAAAATAGAGGTTTAAACAACTATTTTTCTCCTTTTCTTATTTAAAAAAATTCCTTATCTGTCAGTTTAGTTGAGAATTCTGCAAATCTATCAACTACGATATTATTTGTTTGGGTTTTGTCTTGCCTAGTGTTCTCATGGTCCCCCACCTACAAAATGTTGATAATAACACTTGCCATTTAGGATTAGTGGACAGAATATTGGCAAAGCACCTAGGAATCTTGGGATAATACTCCAGGAAGACACAATATATGTTGTTATTATTATACTCAGCACTGCTGTCTTTCCTATTTGAAGACTGCCTAAGTCTCACCTACTCTAGAGTTTTGACAGGGCGTTCTGGGAGGATAAGCTGTATCCTCCTGCTATCTGGTAGAGTGTGATAACTGCTAACCTTGCCAATGAGGCAACAATAGCCAAATCCAGGGCATCTCTTCATCTCCTTGGAGAGCTCCAAAAGCAGTAAGACACACGACTGCTCATTATTCAGCAAGTGGAGAGGTCTGGACACAGTGTTTGGGGAAGACTAAGAATCAAACAAAACCTCCCTGGGGATTTTTGCAGAAATGGTAGCCCACAATTTTCAACACAATCCTAAGAACTCAGTCGGGTGGGAAAAGAATGCCAGACCCACACTTATCTTTTCTGCTATACCTGCAGGCTCCATGCATAGGTTGTTTTTTTCAGAATTACTGTTGAACATAATAGAACGCTATAGCCAGATTTGTGTCACTTAAGAGAAAAAATAAGCAAACCATCTGAACAACTGTGGCTAAAGTATTACATTTGGTCTAAGTGTACCCTGTTAAGAAAAGAAATGCTTTATTTTGCCTGAGTTTTAAGAATTTCAAGAAGGGAATACAAAAGAGAAAGAGAAAATGATAGAGACTGGTTTATTTAAAAATGTAATATTTTTAAAATGCCTTAGAAACTTTATTAGTTGACCACTAACCTATTTTTTGCAAGGTGCTGAAAAAAAAATTCAACATACTTTTTCCCTAAATCACAAGGGCATTCTTTACCACCTTGCCTGCCAGATAAAACTGAGTGTCAGGAAAGCTAAACATCTGGGTAGGAGTAGAATAAAAATATCTGGGACACCACCACCATATGTTGCAACAAAATGGCCAGCTCCATTCATCCAGGCTTTGTTTATACTTTATATTAATGGATCCAGTCAGGGTAACCAGGCAGCCAACTAGGAGCATATGCTGCTCAGACTGTAGCTGCCTTGATTCCATTTTCAGAGGCAGTGCCCAAGCAGATATCACCCTGTGCCCAACCATTTAAACTGTTATAGCACCAGGCACTTGATCAAACTCCTGAATCTTGAGATGTTATTTTACCTGCTTCACAAATAGGTAAAACTTTTTGAATTGATATTGATGGTTTTTAAGAGAGCTCTGAAAAAAAGATGAGGAGGCGTGATGGGAGGACTATCCATATTGTTCCATCTGCATTGATTTAATAGACACTCCTCAGTTCAAATATTTTCCATTGGCTCTCCATTGCTGATGGGATAAAGTCCAAATCTTCACTGGAAAAATCATGGTGAAGACTTTGCCTCCACTTCAAATAAAACTGGAAGGGATTAGGGAATTCTGAGTAGAGAAGGCACAGGCTCTTACTTAAAATTTACAAAGATCACCCTGGCTGCTTAGTGGAACAACAGATTGTAGGGGCAGACATAATGAGAACAGATAAAAATATCAGCAATTATAATATTTATATGCAAAACAATATGGAACTGTTAAGTGTTGTTTTAGCTCATACCAGTTAACGCTGGGATGCTATAGGGGAATGAGGTGACTGAGAAGGGGGAGGATGGGAAAAACATCCACATATATTTGGTTTCACCTTGCTTGTTTATTCTTCTCTTTCTGTGCTCCTCTGAGCTAGTTACAACCCTTCACTGCTCTTATTGCCCTTAATATTCCAGGCCCATCCTCCTACTGATTATTTGCTCCTTTTGTCCTACCTGAAACATTTTTTCCTCTACTTAATTTAGCCCTATCCTTCTTTAATTTTCTTAGTTAAGCCCTACTACTTAAATAAAATCTTACCTTTCCACTACAACCTTGGAATGTCTGTATGTCATAATCACATCCACACTTTATGGATTGGTCCCTCCAAAATAAATGATTACTGTAATCTAGCTTGCATTACCAACATGAACAAAAATTATATATGCTCATTTGTTCAGAAGACTAACAATTATGATAATTAAACATAAACAGAAAGCTTTGGGAAGCCCCACAGAGGGCTTTTTAGGTAGCTTGAGGCATTCATTCATTAATTCATTTCACTTTTAATGACAGCATGTTTATGGACAATAGCAATTCAAAGGCACATGAACCATAACTCCTCCCCCAACAAAAGTGTCAGTCTAAGGAAGTAGGAGTTTGACCAGAGTAACAAAGGCACATTTCTTGGCTAAGAGAAATACCACACTTCCTAGAAAATGCTCCAATCTATACATGCAAAGATGGCAAGGGTTAATTGAACAGAATCTGTTAAATTGACCTCTCTCCTATCGTGCTTGAAGAGCCTGGTATGTGCACCCAAGAGAGAAAGCACTAACTCAGATGCTCCATGACTCAATAGAGCTATTACAGTCTGAAAGTATGCCTGAAATGAGCCTTCAAGGCTTGAATGGGAAGAGGCTGAGATGCTCTCTGCCAGAGCAGCCCAAAGTGTAACACACCAGCCGAGCTGGAGAGAATGGCAGCAGGGATTTCAGAGTGCTAGACCCCAGCACAGTGAAGAACAGCAATGTCAGCAACTGCTCCATTGAGGACTTCAGCTACAGCTGGAGTTCCCAACTGAGGCTGGAGAGCTCTTGTTGCTTGTTGAACGCCTTGTTGCTTGTTGAAAGCCTGATGGAGAGGCTGTTAGAGATGTAAGGGAAGAGAAAAATGGCTCAGACCTTTGAGGCCAGAGGTGGTCTCGGATCAGCAGTTCGAGCTCAGGGGAGGATGGTTCACTTTCGCTCCAGACCAGTCAGGGGTGAGCAGCTGCTAGGGATTAAAAGCATTGTTATTCTTTTTTATTGTATTTTTTGTAGGCTTTAACTTTTCTGATAGTTGTTTTTGATGTCTGGAAGCCAGAGTGAATCATGTTCTCCCAATTAATAATGGAAGCAAGAACTATAAGTGAGTGCTTATTATCCAAGGAGCTTTTCTTCTTTCTCACCGAAAGTGGCCCAAAATAAGGATTAGGTCAACCTGCATAATTGTTTCACATATACATAATGTAACTGTAGGTTGCACTGCTCTGTCCCAACTCCCTGCAGTCTGTTTACCTCAGAGAATCCATGGTTATCCTTATAATATGTAAGTCACAGCCTGTCTTTCCTCTGCTTAGCACTTTCCAATAACTTTCTATTTCATTAGAAGCATGAGGAAATGCCCTTGGAGTGACCTTCATGTCCCATGTTCACCAGGCCTCACTGAATATCAACCTTACCTCTGGCAACTCTCCCTTCAGCTCACTGTGATCTCAATGCAATGACCTACTGCTTTTCACAACTAGGCATGGTCTGGTCCCACTGCAGGTCCTTATACTTTATGTTTGCTTTGCCTGATAGATTCTTCCCCCAGTTGTCCCTATAGCTCACTCTCTTGTCTTCTGCAAACGTTTTCTCACTTCACTTTTTCAGTAAGTCCTTCCTTAACTGTCCTTAAAAACAAAGACAAATAAACAAACAAAAAAACCAAGAACATAGGCAAACTAAAACCAAAACCAAAGCAGTGAGAAAAAAACTGTAACTGTCATCCCCCAAATTCTTTTCTGACCTTGATTGGGCTCCAAATTCACACTCAAAATTTACTCCTTATGTTTGATTTGTTGTCTGTATCCCTCCACCAGAATTTAGCCTCCAGGAGGGCAGAGGCATTTGTCTTTTTTAAGTACTGTTGTGTCCCCAGTGTCTAGAACAAAGCCTGGCTAATAATGGATACTCAGTAAACATATTGAATAAGCAGATGTCTTATCTGACTACATTAAAGGACTCTGGAAGAGAAGAAAAACATTTTATATATCCTTTGTGTGCTACACAGTATGCTAATGAGAGCTGAATTCAGACCCATCATAAATGCATATATTCCTTACCTGATTGGGTGATATTCTGAAATTGCCTACTCATAATTTATCAAAATAAAAATAAGTATCTCACTTTTGTTATTTTATTTTTGCCAAGGCCATGTTAATAATGTCAATATCTATTCTTAAGTACTTTTTTTCTATATGCCTTGGAAATCAAATTGGGACCAAAATAATACCAGTTTTTCACATCTATAGGGTTGCTTTATAAGTTGCTACTTTTTTACTGATAGAATTTCAAGGGCTGGGAAACTAGAAATAACAAAGTAGTGAAGAAGCACAGAATGTATATGCTACAGGATGTTCTAGTTTACTGGTTTCCTCACTTATAAAGTCAGAGAATTAGGCTCAGAATTAAATGGTATTTATTAAGTTCCCATTATGAGTAAAAGGGCTTATTGTATAAATTATTCCCTTTACTCTTCAAGTACCTGTGTGAAATAGCTTACTACTACTCACATTTAAAACTGCAGAAACAAATTTGAAAGATTAAGTAACATGACTCAGGTCCTACAACTAGTTATGTGGGAAAGCTTCAAGCAGCAACCTGCTAGACCAAGAGTAGGCAAACTATAACCATTAGGCCAAATACCACCTGTCACTTGTTCTTATAAATAAAGTTTTGTTTGAACACAACCACGGCCGTTTGTTTCTGCATAATTACTGGCTGCTTTCAGCATTGCAATGACAGAGTTGAACAGCTACAAAAGAGATAGTCTGGTCTGCAAAGTCAAAATTATTTACTATGTGGATCTTTACGGAAAAAGTTTTCCAAATCCTGTACTAAACTATAAGTTGCACGAGGGCAGGGATTTTGTCTGTTATTTTCTCTGCTGCATTTCCAGCACCTAGAACATTTCCTGACATAGGGTAGATGCTGATAAATTTGTTTTGAATGAATGAATTAATGACCCAGATCTGTGTGACTCTTAAATGACAAAATCTTTAGTTTGGTCTTTTTTTTTTTTTTTTATACTTTTTTTCTCGGAAGCTCCAAACTGGTTTTCTAGAAGATTTACTTAAATAAAAATCCCCTACTAGCCACTGCTCAAGGAAATAAGAGAGGACACAATCAAACGAAGAAACATTCCATGCTTATGGTTAGGAAGAATCAGTATTGTGAAAGTGGCCATACTGTCCAAAGTAATTTATAGATTCAATGCTATCCCCATCAAGCTACCTATGATCCTCTTCACAGAACTGGAAAAATCCACCTTAAACTTCATATGGAACCAAAAGAGAGCCCGCATAGCCAAGACAATCCTAAGGAAAAAGAACATAGTTGGAGGCATCATACTACCTGACTTCAAACTATACTACAAGGCTACAGTAATCAAAACAGCATGGTACTGGTACCAAAACAGACATATAGACCAATGGAACAGAACAGAGGCCTCAGAGGCAATGCCGCACATCTACAACCATCTGATCCTTGACAAACCTGATAAAAACAAGCAATGGGGAAAGGATTTCCTGTTTAATAAATGGTGTTCAGATAACTGGCTAGCCATGTGCAGAAAGCAGAAACTGGACCCCTTCCTGACACCTTACACTAAAATTAACTCCAGATGAATTAAAGATTTAAACATAAGACCTAACACCATAAAAACCCTAGAAGAAAAACTAGGCAAAACCATTCAGGACATAGGCATAGACAAGGACTTCAGGACTAAAACACCAAAAGCCCTGGCAACAAAAGCCAAAATAGACAAATGGGATCTAATTAAACTCCAGAGCTTCTGTACAGCAAATGAAACAATCATTAGAGTGAACCTGAAACCAACAGAACTGGAAAAATTTTTGCAATCTACCCATCTGACAAAGAGTATCTAGAATCTACACAGAACTAAAACAGATTTATAAGAAAAAAAAAACCCATTCAAAAGTGGATGAAGGACATGAATAGACACTTTTCAAAAGAAGATATATGTGAGGCCAACGAACATATGAAAAACTGCTCACCATCACTGGTCATTAGAGAAATGCAAATCAAAATTACATTGAGATACCATCTCACGCCAGTTAAAATGGTGATCATTAAAAAATCTGGAGACAACAGATGCTGGAGAGGATGTGGAGAAATAGGAACACTTTAACGCTGTTGGTGGGAGCGTAAATTACTTCAACCATTGTGGAAGACAGTGTGGCGATTCCTCAAGGACCTAGAAATAGAAATTCCATTTGACCCAGCAATCCCATTACTGGGTATATATGCAGAGCATTATAAATCATTCTATTATAAGGACACATGCATATGAATGTTCATTGCAGCACTGTTTACAATAGCAAAGACCTGGAACCAACCCAAATGTCCATTGATGATAGACTGGACAAGGAAAATGTAGCACATATACACCATGGAATATTATGCAGCTATAAAAAATGATGAGTTTGTGTCCTCTGTAGGGACATGGATGAATCTGGAAACCATCATTCTCAGCAAAGTGACACAAGAACGAAAAATAAACACTGCATTTTCTCAATCATAGGCAGGTGTTGAACAATGAGAACACATGGACACAGGGAGGGGAGCATCACATACTGAGGTCTGTTGAGGGGGAACTAGGGGAGGGACAGTGGGGGTAGGGAGGTTGGGGAGGGATAATATGCGGAGAAATGCCAGATATAGGTGACAGGGGGATGAAGGCAGTATCTACCTTGCCATGAATGTACCTATGCAACAATCCTGCATGATCTGCACATGTACCCCAGAACCTAAAGTACAATTATATGTATATATATAAAATCCCATGATATTTAGGGAGAAATTGCCACCAAAATATAATTAAAGTAAAATATATATATTTAACCTCAGTTTTGGTAGTGATTAACAAATGGCCAGGATAATATTCCACCTTAGGTAAATTTCTCACAATCCCTCATACTTATTAAATTATATCATTCTCTTGAAAAGTAAGTTGAAAGACAGGAGGAATTTCCATACTGATACCTAATCAACTTGCTTCACTTTTTAAATGAAAGAAAGACTCTTCTATTGAGGGACATTATTTATTCATACAGAGTAATAAAGATATAATAAATGGTGATTATATTATAGCTCTTGTGGTGATCTAAAAATCCAGCTTTGTTCTCTCTACCTTCTTTATAGGTAAAATTAATATATGCTGTACAACTCAGCCAACAGTTCTGCTGAGGATGCACCAGGCTGAAGGGAGTCTGTTACTCTTGTGCACAGTCGCAATCTCTTAGCCAGTAGGGATAGGGAATTTAATTTTTTTTTATTAGGGTAACAAATTGATAAGATAGCTTCGCTCTTATTTCCTGTTTGACGAAGGCTATTTTTTTTTTTAACTTCTTACTCAAGTTACTAAACCATTACTTCTAAACAGTTATTGGAATAAACTGCCTCAAAAGGAAGTGTCAAATAAGTTAAGCAGGGTTCAATTTGATAACTTCTGAAGTTTGTTGGGGAAGCACTCCTTGGCTCTTATTCTGGGCCATTCTGTTGGGTTTGATGTCAGTGCAGTCTTCAGGAATCAGGACCTCATCCAGTTCTCATCAATCAAAGGACTTCATTCTCATAACTGCATTTACTGGTCATTGTTGAATACAGGGCTCAGGTTGGGTCACTGAAGGACAGGTTGTAGATATTTGCTCAACTGATCTCTTTGAGTTGCAAATTTGTAATAACTCTCTAGCTCTTCACAGTCATTTTGAAAATTTAAGGGAGATATAGTGCTGGAGGTTAAAATAAACTCAGAGAAGAGTAGATCCAAAAAATAAAAAAAGCAAGAGTAAGATATCTGGTTGTCTAGTATGATTCGCTGTAACTAAGTGTGCCTGAAGGTATTTCTCTAGCCTACTTACTTTTTTTGTGATACAATGCATTCTTTGTTTTACTGAAGACAGGTTGATCTGGGTCTACCATTTGCAACTCAAAGAACCTTGGCTAATTTAGAACACATACTTATTTGGGGATTTTTCTTTCTGGAGAGTTCAACTGTTTAAAAAGAGCACTATATTAGAATGGAACATGAACTAAATCTGGAGTCAGAAGACCTCATTTCAAAATTGTATTCTTTCAATTATCTGAGTTTTTTGAAGTCTTCTATGAGAAGGCTGTAATAATATCTGCACCTACCTACATTACAGGGTTGCTGTGAAGATCATATGAGACAAAGAATGTGAAAATTCTCCAGAAATGGAAAGTGTTGGGTAAAAGTACAGTAGATCAAGTTTCTTTAAAACATACAGCAGGTCATTACGCATCACAAAAAGATGAACTGCCTAGCATTCCTTCATTGTAAAAGTCATTACAAAAGTATAAAATGTCTCATTATGAAATTACTGAGAATATGAATTTGACTTATGTCACGTTCTTAGGCAAGTTTTGTGTCAAGAAAAACTTGGAGTCCAGATGAGAATTTTATTTATTTGTGAATTTAGAAAACATTTATGAGCACCAAACACCATGTCAGATACTAAAAAAGGCCCCAGGAACTTAAGCAGCAAAAGCACTCCAGGTGCAGCTAGAGAGATAGACCAATATATAAATAATTGAAATGTGATAAGATAAATGCTGGGATAGAGATAAGAATCAAAGCCTATGGAAGCAGAAAGAAGGAATCTACTATCAATTTTTCAATGCGCTGAGGAAAGTAACAGTGAGAACTCAACCTTTAAGCTCTGTCTCAAAGCCCAAAATATGATTCTCCAGGAAGACAGAGTTGAAGTAGTTTCCGCAAATGTAGACTTGAAGGTAACTATGAAGATCATATAAGGTTTTAGCAGTAGAAAAAGCTAATTGAATTTCTATTCAGAACATTTGTACTCCAGTATCAGTTCCACTGATAACTCACTGTATGGCCTTTCTAAGATTTTTTGATTTCTCTAGTCTTGTATCTCAATTTAGAAATGAGAGAGAGTTAGATGACCATCAGAATATGTTTCCGCAAAAATCGCCTATACTTTATGTCTAAACCTCCACTTTACAGATACAAAATGTTGAATGCTAAAAATGTAACTTGCCCAAAGAATGGATGTATATGTAGGAGATAAGCGATTCAAAAACTATAATATATAATTGCTATACAAGTCCAAAGTTATCCCATTGGAAATTAATATCATTACATGTTTAATTTCTCCACAGATATTTTTATGATTGGCCAACTAAGACTCATAAGAAGAGTTGGTTGAGTGTAGTTCATCTAGTCCTCCCATCCACATGGTGAGGGAGTACTATGATTAGCCTATTTTGCAGGCAAGAAAACTGAGGATCAGAGGGCTTATGTAAATTCCCTAACTACACAGGTAGTTAGTGAAAGACCCTGGATTTTAACTCAGGAAGCCTAATACCAGAGCCTTTTCTTCTAACCTCTGCCTTAACACTTCCAATTATTAATGTCTAATTATCTTAGAATTATACAAATTGGGATTACTTTTTCTAATGATTCCTCAATAAACATCTATTGATTAATGTGTGTTGAATTTAACTGAATTGGTTTTACTTATGTTGATTATATAGATGGTAATGAAACAAAATCATATTTAAAAAGAATGACTCTATAAAATCTCTTATTTGCCTAATTTTTGTTTGTTTTTCTGTTTGATATTTATAAAGATTTACTTTATTATCAGTGTTCAATAATAGGTCCCTGCCTGATGTGGCATTTCCAATGTGCTGCACTATTTTTCTGTTTTGTTTTTTAATAAACTAACTTGCTGTTGAAACTGACAATACAATATTCTTTCCTATGTGAATTTTGTTATATACAAAGACTGGCAACTTCTCTCAGGAAGCTCTGAAAGTGAATCAGCTGCAGTGAGCTGTTTGTGTTGTAACAAAACAGATCACACATCCAATGGCTCAACAGATTATGTATGTATTCTCTCACTTACGTAAGGTACAAAGAGAGATTTCTTGGGAGTAGAGGTGGTAAGACATCACCTCTCTTCAATGAATCTCTTCTTTCTTAAATCTTGGTGATCAGTTATCACTAGTGGCTCCCTACGTCAAACTGGGGGTTATCTGACCTTCATCCCCACAAGGCATAAGCAACTGGGGAGGAACACGGAAACAGTATTGTGGCCAAGGCTCCAAATAATGGTCATCATGTCTGTCCATATCCCCTATAAAAATCTCAGTTTTGCCTGGTACCAACCATACCACAATAAAAAGGAGACTGAGAAATGCAAAATGTGTATCCTGAAGCACAGGGAATAGTTTCCAGAGAACAGTCAAGATCTGAGATAGATTATTTCACCCCTGTGTTAACTTCCCAGTTATTTGCTAAGTCATAATGTCTGGTGAAAGGCATTTCCATGTTTATTACATTCATAAGGGTTTCCACTTGTGAGTTTTGTGTCTAGTGATGAGTAACTTCAGTTCAAAATATTCTCCCACACTCATGAAATTCATAGGGTTTTACTCCCCCATGGCAGTTCTCTGATGTCTGCTGAGGTGTGACTTTTGGCAAAAGATTTTCCAACATTCATGACATTCATAGGATTTTCCCTAGTGTGAATGCCATCATTGGGAGAAACAGCAATGAAGGAAGGGCTTACAGAGTGCCTATATAAAATGGTTACTTTGTAATGCTACAAAAGGGGCTTTAAGCCCTTGAGCATGTTATGTACTGTAACAGAGTCAAGTTCACACTACACCTGGAACATGAAGGCTTAGGGAAGTTTGCCTCCCCAGAGGCCTAATGCAGTTTGTTGTGATTTACTCTTCCCAGGACTTGTAACCATTTTACATAGGCACTCCGTAAGCCCTTCCTCCATTGCCGTTCCCCTCAACATGCCATGAGGATTCCAGAGGCTTCACATCCAGCCTCCACATTCATCTCATTAATAAGGTTTATTGCCCATGTGACTTTTCTGAAGTGTGGTGAGGCCTCTCTTCTCACAGAAGGTTTTCCCACATTCCTTACGCTCGTAAGATTTTTTTCCCCTGTGTTAATACACTGAGGCTTCCTGAGGTTTGAGTTCCAATGCAAAAGTTTTTTGACAGTCATGACATTTATAGGCTATTTCCCCTGTGTTAATAAGCTGATGCAAACTGAGGTGTGACTTCCAGTGAAAAGATTTTTCGTATTCACTCTGTTTTCCCCCTGTGAGTTCTCTGATGTCTAGTGGGGACTGCCTTCAAACAGGAGGTTTTCCCACACTCATTACATTCATAGAATTTTTCCATTGTGTGAATATTCTGATATTTTCTGAGATTTGCCTTGAGGTGAAAGGTTTTCACACATTCTTTACACACATGATTTTCCCCCATGTGTATTCTCTGAAATGAGTTGAGTCTTGATTTTTCATGAAAAGTTTTCCCATATACATGATACATTCAGAAGTTTCCCTACCTATTTCAGTTATCTCTTAGGACATGAGAGCTGACTGATCACAAGATTTTCCATATTCTTTACATCCACAGGAGCTCTCTCCCATATGAACATGCTCATGTGCCAGTAATATTGCCTGCATGTTAAAGCAATGTCCACCATATTTAAAATATTGCTGCCAGCTTGAATTTTATGATGCCGTCTGAAATGCCCATGATTTCTGAGTTATTTCACAGTTAAACTATAAGCATCTAGATTCTCTCAAGACTCCATTGCATCAGGATCACTAAGGCAAAGAACATTCTGATGTACAGTTAACTCCCCGTATCTCATTACTGAACTATTTCCATTATTTCCATTGAGATTTAAGATACAGTTTGTGCTAAAATTATATGTTTATATAATTCAAATTTCTCCTTAGTTAATGTGTGGCTGAGTGATTGCAACTTGCTACAAATGTCTGCTTTGAATTTCTTGGCTCCTCTTAATTATGTCATCAACTGTGTAGACACCTGGGAGACTTGGTTTTGGCAGTGTATTGCTATAAAGAAATACCTGAGACTAGGTAATTTACAAGAAAATAGGTTTAATTGGCTCACAGTTCTACACAGCTTGGAAGGTCTCAGCAAACTTACAATCATGGTGGAAGGTGAAGGGAAGGCACATAACTTCCTTACAAACAGGAGAGAGAATGACCAAAGGAGGAACTTGACAAACACTTATAAAACCATCAAATCTTGTGAGAACTCACTCACTATCACATGGACAGCATGGGAAAAACCACCCCCATGATTCAATTACTTACAATTGGTCTCTCCCTAGACACAGGGGGAAAATGGGATTGTGGGGATTACAATTCAAGGTCAGATTTGGGGTGGGGACACAGCCAAACCATATCAGGCACTGCTTCTACCATTTATGGCTCTGCTTCTTATTCCAACTAAAAAGTGCCTCAGGTTTCACCATGTAATGTCCCAAGGATGCCAGGATACAGCAGATCTCCAGCATCATGTCCTGTATAGCATCTTCTGAGTGTCATCCAGATCCTGCCACTCCTCCCAGGTAAAGTCAATAGCCACATCTTCACCAATCCCTGTAATGGCACATTTCCCCTCAACTCAAGTCATCAGCCTCCTGAACGTTTCCTCCTCTTGGACTCATAATTGATATCACCATATGTGTTGGATAAAGCCATAGCTCTTGAAAGATTGGAGACATCATTTCTTCTTGCTCTTGGAATCACATATAGAACTCTGGAAGCATCACTTCACAGATGAAGAATCCAACTCCAGACCAGCAAAGAAGTACCCAGAAAGCAAGGAGTCCAGAAAGGGTGGAAGGAAACATGTTTGTCTTCAGATGGATTATTTATCTCGATTAAATTGCCTAAGTTCAAATTCAAATGACCATTGCTAGCATCTACTTAACTTTATATGGTATGGCTCTCTCAACAAACCAGGCGTCTTTTGTTTGTATTTTTTACAAGACGTAAAAAAAGAATTTCACAGAAGCATTGAGAAGAAAACATAAATCACAGTTATTTTATAAAGATAAGACTCAGTAAAATTATGTGGTTGGAAAGTAAATAATCAGAGCTGAAACTTGGGTTAGTTTTTCCATCTAAGCAAATTCTGTCTCCAAGTGAAGGCTTCTGCATGGATTAAGGCCTCATCACATGTGAAGAAAGTGGATCCATCTCAGTAGCTTCACTGTAGCGCTTGACTGCCAAAGATCTTCACCAGCAGCAAATGCATTCCATTTTGTTGGTTTTTTCTTTGTTTTCTTTTGTTTTGAGGTGGAGTCTTGCTCTGCCAACCCAGCCTGGAGTACAATGGTGTAGTCTCAGCTCACTGAAACTTCTGCTTCCCAGGTTCAAGAGATTCTCCTGCCTCAGCCTTCTGAGTAGATGGGATTACAGGCACCTGCCACCACGCCCATCTAATTTTTTTATTTTTAGTAGAGATGGGGTTTCATCATGTTGGCCAAACTGGTCTTAAACTCCTAACCTCAGGTGATCCACCTATCTTGGCCCCTTTAAGTGCTGGGGTTATAGGCGTGAACCACCACACCCAGCAAGCAAATGCATTCCGGATGCTCCTGCTAAGCTATTTCCACTGCAATTCCACAACGCCCTGTCTATACCGATTGGAATGCCTCTAGAGAAATTCATGAAACATTTTACTTAAATTCTGGGAGATCTTGCTCAACTCTTCCTCACTACCTCTTAAGAATTCAGCTCTGCTTGTTCCAAACATTGGGGTATTTGCTTTGTATTTTGGTTTGTTTTCACTACTCAACTCAAACAAAACAAAGCAAAACAAAAGACACAATAAAAAAAAATCAACTAAATCCACAAATGAAAAGATTCTAGGTCCTATGGATTCCTAGGAGAAGACATGTCCCTTTTAGGGCAGAAATAAATCGTGAAATCTTATTACTTTTCATTTACTCTAGTGAAGTAAAAAATCCTTAAACACAAGTTTTAGTGATTACTTAATCAAAGCCCTTTATTTTAAAGCTAGGGAAAACTGAGGCTCCAAGGTTAAGGAAATTGTTCAAGGTCACTTGTTTAATTAATCCAGAATCAAGTTTTGACAACTATCTTCCCATACAGTACTTATGACTTACAGTTATGTTCCTGCTTCCATGAATGCATGCCCCACTCTAGGCATTAATGGGTGCTAATACTTGCGGGTAGTGTGACTTTGATGGTTTTATCATTTTTATAATGGAATCCCTAGACGAATGGCAGCAGAACTGCTGTGAAATTACATCTTTGAACAAAATAAATATAGCGCGTGCTCTTGAGAAAAGAAAGCAAAACAGCATTAAAGTTTAGTGATAGCTTATTATCTGGAGAAATATATTTTCATGTAAAGGGAAAGCTGTCCAGAATTCACCCTGAGAACATGAGGAGGGTGAAATTTAAGTTTAATCTTCTCTTTGGCAGTTAGCTTGGGTGTTCAATAAAATCTGGTTAATTATCCTCAGAGGTATAGTCTTTTTAGATTAGGAAGTATTTTTTAATGCTCCATTAGCTGTTTATCATCAGTCATAAAATAAAACCAAGGATTATTATAGCAATCCTTCATTATTGTATGTGCAGGGGGAGGGCAAAGGTCATGAAGAAGATCCACTCACTGAATTTGCCCTTCCCCCTGCATCTCCTCTTGTCAATATTTATGTTAGATTAGTTAATATATATATTCTTCATTCTCAGCAGTGGTAACAGACAAGTTGCTGATGAAAACAGACTTCTAGTCAACATATTTTGTGTTTATGTGTTAAATAGTTTGGTTGTTCATTATGATTAAATAAATATATCACTTTTCCTTCTAGAACAGTAAGAAAAAGTGTATATAACCTATGTGATATGTGTGGATTTCTATATTATAGTTTGTAACTAAAAATATTAATTATATTATTTTGGATATAAACAATAGCTATAGGAACCAAGGAAACAAACACACAATGATCTTAAGTGGTTAGCCTAAAATTATTTTTTAAAACTGAAATAAGAGAACAGGTTTTCTAATGCATAAGTAAGAGTGCATTACTGTTTCCTTAGTGCTATAATCATTTAGCTAAGCCCAGGTATGGAGGCTGTTGGAAAGTATTACACATTATACAATTCAAAGTATTATAAGGCCTGAAAACATTCATCAATATGTTTAAAGAATTGGAATCACTGCCTGTGACATGAGTTTACCTATATAACAAACCTGCACATGTATTCCTGAAACTAAAATAAAAAATAAAAAAAGAATTGAGATCATACAAAGTGAGCTCTCTAAGCCCAATGTAATTAAATGAGAAACCAGGAAGAGAAGGAAACTTTGGAAATTCACAAGCATGTGGAAATTAAACAATATACTTCTATGAAACTAATGGGTAAAAGAAGAAATCATCAGCAAATTAGATAATATCTTGAAATAAGTGAAAATCAAAAGACAACATATCAAAACTTACAGAAAGTTATTAGATGGAAGTTAATAGATGTAACTGTCTATAGGTATATAATATATATTTAAGTATAAATCCTTAAATCAGTAGCTTAACTAACAATGAAAAAAAAAAAAAAAACTAGAACAAGAGCAAACTAAACCCACAGTAAGCAGAATGAGAAAATAATAAAGATTAGAGCAAAAGTAAATGAAGTAGACAATGAAAAATAATAGAACAAAATCAATGTATCAAAAGCCTGCTGTCTAGAAAAGATAGAAAAACTTGATAAGTCTTTAGTTAAATAACCAAAACAAAAAACAAATAAGACTCAAATTACCAAAATCAGAAATGGAAGAGAGACATCACTACCAGCCTTACAGAAATAATGATTTTAAGGGATAACTGAACAACTATATGGCAACTAATCACAATGCTTAGATGAAATGGAAAAATTTGTAGAAACACAAACTACTAGACTGACTTAAAAATGAATGGAAAATCTGAATTGCCTCATAACAACTAACGAAATTGAATTAATCATTTTTAAATTTCCCGTGAAGAAAAGCTCTGGGCAATACAGCTGGTGAATTCTACCAGATATTGAAACAAATAATATCAATTCTTATGTATTAATACAATCCCAATGAATATAAAACTCTTAAAAGAAGCAAAGAACATTTCTATCACATTTTATGATGCCAGTATTACCCTGATACCAAAACCATAAAAAGGTATCCTAAGAATGAAACAACAACTATGGCCCAATATCCCTTATCAGTAAAGATATAAAAATTCTCAGCAAAATACTAGCAAATCAGATCCAGGAAAATGTAAAAAGATTTGCATAGGCACATTATATGACATGCTCAGAATCAGAAAATCTATACAGAAAGAAAGAAAATTAGTGATTGTTTAGGGTTTATGATAGGGTGAAAAATCACTACACATTGGTACCATAATTATTTCTGGGTGATGTAAACGTTCTAAACTTAGATAGTAGTGATTGCATAACCCTATGAAATACAAAAACCATTGAATTACACATTTTAAGTGAGTGAATTTTACGATATATGAATTATATCTCACTAAATAAGTTAAAAATACTATAGATACAAACAGTAAAGACCTGTAGTTGAGTGATCATCTGTCAATGAGCAGTGTTGAAAGGGGACCCATGTGATTTCCTGCACCTTCTATCTTTAACACTTTATTCTTTTCTGACTTATCTGTTGTATTTGGAGACTCTTTTCCTAGTGTTTCCCCAATATAATTATAACATGACCACTTGATTAGAGTTTTGTTGTTTGTTTTTTAACAGTGAGTCATTCGTTACCAACAGCTATAAGATGTCATGCTCATGTGCAACTCACTATAGTTAAAATACTATTTCAGATAAGATTGAATAATGTTCCTATACTCCTCACACTCTCACTTACTTGTACTGTATGTATTATCTTTTCAAATATGAAATATTTGAAACATTAATACCTGATATTACTACCTGTAATAATAGTAATACCAAATATTACTACCTGAGTTACAGGTAGTAAACTTATAGAAATTTTTCTTTTGTATTCTAACACTCCTCCCTCTGCTTTTAGGGTAAAACTCTCTGACGTCTTAGAAGCCTTGGGAAGAGATATCTGCTCATCTTTCTAACTCACTGCCTTTATCTTATGGCACAAAGGGTGATTTATCTGAAAGATAACAGTGGGAAAGACACCTGTGCAATTCAACAACTTCTTAGCTCTCTCTTTTGGACTTGTCTGCCTTGACAGTGTATGATTTTTCTTCTGATCCTTATTTTCAATCTGGTAAACACGCCTATGTTAAAATACCTATGCCTTCTATATACGTGTCTGAATATTCCTCCTCGCTATCCCTGCACTGGGGCTCAATGTAGTGAAGTAAATATTTCTAATTTACCTTTTTAGGTACATATCGAATTTTCAGACTCCTTTGTGGGTGAGCTGGTCTAAAGACTAGGATTCAGGTGGGAGTAAAGTTGAGAAATTTTTTTAATCCAGTATTTATTCTCTTAGTTTTTTTAAATCAGTAATAAATCTTAAATGTGATTTCTGCTTTGATTTTCAGATAGTTACAAATGGGAAGTATAAAGAAGGATGTTATTTATTATCCTCTTAAATAGAAGCATGTTACAAATAGCCCAAAGCCCTTCTGACATGCTGCTTCTATTTAAGAGGATAATAAATAACATCCCATGTTGTTGTGACATACATGACAGATGACCTTCTGACATATACGACCAAAACAGCACATCTGGCTTCAACTAGTTGTCCACACTTGAAAAGAGTAAGTGAACACCAAAATCACACCAGGTAAAAAATCACACCCCAAAATATAGCTTGCCTGGACCATAAGGGAAATATAATGTTCCTGAAGCCCATATTTCACAGCAAAATCATGCAGAGTGTCATTTAAACAGCATGGGTACTGCCTTTGTACAAAACGAGGTGTTCACTAGTTCCAGATGGAAGCAGGCTGACATGCTGCTTTTGTGTCCCTTCTCTCTCTTGTGTCCCTGCTCTCCAAGGATAGGCATCCATCTGTCCAGAATTATTTAACTAGAGTTCTGCCCAGAGGCAGGAAGCTGGGCAACACAGCTAGACTTATGTAATATTCCCAGAGTGTACTTCCACTCTGTTTATTTCAGTGATAGCTTTGTGATACCATAAGAGAAGAAGGGAAGGTGAAATGGGGTGGGGGTGTGCAGCTAGTTCCCTATTTCCCATGCTCTTAATATTCCATGCTTGAATTGTTCATCTGTCCTATTCTCTTTTACCTGAGTGCTGATTTCATTTCACATTTCCAATATCAGAGAGAAAAAGTTCTGTTCTATCACCTTTCCCCAGGCACATTCTCTTTTTACAGACATTGTTGCCTTCAGAATTCATCAAAACTATGTACGCATCTCTCCTTTAAATGTCCCTTTGCAACTCTTTGTATTGGTGACATTGGTACTCTTACCTCAGACCTATAATTGAAATAAATAGTGCAGAACTTTATTGTGGGCATTTTTTTCTCTCTCTCTGTGCTGGCTAACTCATTTTATCTTCAAATTTTAAACTGCATGGAGATGAATATTAATGGCCATATTAGTATGTAAAAGTGGCATTGAGATTGATACATGGTAAATGTTCCAACTAAGAAGTGTGGAATTGCCTATCTTTTTGATTAATTCTATGTTCTCAATACCTAACTAGAAATTCTTGAGACCTATATCTTCTGCCTTTATTCTACTGGTATATTACTTCCTCTCATTGAGGCTACCTGGGAGAAAAATGCCTATCAAATGGCAGAAGAAACCAATGTATGTCACCAATATTAACCTAAACCTCCTCTTTAAATTAGCATATAAGTCATCAACTAAGTTTTTCCAGAAATTTGAGAAAAAACATTAACTCGTAACAGAACTATGCAGATAAAGAAGCAGAATCAAACTGAAAAAAAGATTAATTCAAATTAATTTTATCTATATGTATATTGTAGCAGTTTATTAAATACTATGATATGATCTAAAAACATGAGATAATATGAATCCAAATTATGACTATAATAAATATTTGAGTGGAGTCCTGAATCTGATTACCTAATTGTACGTCTGAAAGATAAAAATCAGGGAAATCTCCCAGAATACAGAGCAAGAAAAACAAGTGATAGAAAATATGGAAGAAGCCAATTTAGAAGAATCAATTGAGAAGCTTCAATGGTCTCTAAAGATGAAGTGTTACAACAAAAGAACAGATGAGAGAGAGAAAGAGACATGCAAATGGAAGAAAATGTTCTCAAGTTAAAGAAAATTCCCTGTCTTTAGATTGAAAAAATTATCTCGTGTCCAACAGGATCAGCCAATTCAGATCTGTACTTAGGCTTATCTTAAAGAAAGCTTAGTATTGTAAAGATAATTTTAAGTTTTTAGACAGTGCATGGAAAGCTAGGAAGAGGTTAGTTTGTGTGATCTTATTAAAAAAAAAAAAAGGAAAGAAGGGAAGGAGGGAAAGAAGGAAGAAAGGAAGGAACAAGAAAGAAAAGAAAACAGAAAACAAAAGAAAACGAAGAAAGGAAGAAAAAGAAATAAAGAAAGAAAAGAAAAAAGGAAGGGAGGGAGGGAGGAAAGAAAGGAAGGAAAAAATAAGAAAACTTGAATGACTTAAAATTGAAAATTCTGTGTGCTAGACAGTAGTTCACTGTCATCAAAATGCAAAACTATTAAGAACCTGAACTTCAAGATCTAGTTAAAATGAGGACATTTTAAAAGGTCAACAGCTCAGAATGTTAGCTTTCTTGTGTATTTCTAAAAAAGACCAATTACTAAGTATATACCACAGCAATTAAAAAAACATCTCAAAAAGAGCACAATCAAATCACATGTTGATTGACATGAAGCAGAAAACAATTAGAAAAAAATTAAAAATTACAGAAAGGCAGAAAAATATTTTGAAGAACAAAGTATACCCATTGTATAAATATAAAATTGAGAGCCAAAAAGTTTTCAATTGTGTGATGAATGTATATGTGTATCTATTAAAAAGAAAATCTCTCACACTCAAATAAGTATTGATTACTATTAAATGCAGACTCTCCTTTAAGGCAGGGCATTTGTATCTATTATCTGTGCATCTTAAATACCTGAACATTTAGTACACACAAATGCCTCTTGTCCATTTCTCATTTCAATTTTTCCAATCAAACTTTCTTTCTCACGTTTATTCTCCTAAGTGCACCAGCACATGTGGCCCAGAAAACTGAGAATGAGAGTCAATTTCAGTCCTTTAATAGTTTAATAGCTGCCAGAGAATCACTAAATACTGTTATCTCCAACTGCTGAATGAATCTTCAATTTGTTGAGCCTTTGATCCCATTGTCCTAGGTTGGACACTAAATACGGTTACAAGAGCATCTTAACTAGTCTCCCTTCTTGAGGGTTCTGTGACTTCAATTAAATTTATTATTTATAAGAAAATATTCTATCTTGTATAGTATGACTTTTTTTTATGTCATCTTATTGCAGAAGTCACTGTTTTTCTTGCAGTAGCCATTCTAATTTTCTTCTACAGCAATACAACTCAAATTCCTGACTGGCTATGTAACTGCATAGAACAAACATTACCTTTCTAATTCTTCCCAAATAGATGTAGTTATGTTCCACCTAAAATGATGTAGATAAAGGTGGTCTGTGAAACTTCCAGGAAATATATTTAAATGGCAGAGAATACCCTCCTTTACGCCTTTCTGAAAGGCTGGAAGGGAGATACTATCTTATCACTGGAATGGACAAGATAAAACATAAATCATATGGAGAAGATGTGGAATTTAGGTCTCTGATGACTATAGAATTTTTGTTACCTGCTGTAGACTGCCTGTGTGTGTATGTGTGTGTGTGTGTGTGCACATTTCTGTGTATGTAGAAGAAATAAACTACTATTCTATATATACCATAGTAATTCTGTCATGCAATTTCATCATGCATATCTCTATAAACCCTTGTAATCCTGTAATTCTGTGATGCAAATATTTACGACAATCTAACAGACCTACTGAATAATATCCAGACTCCTTTAGTGATCACAAGGAATTCATAATTTGTCTTAAATGTCTTTCAAACATCATATACTACTAATTCTTGTATTCTTGCCACTGCAGCCATTCACCATTTCTTCTATTTTTCATCATCCATGAAGTTTCTCTATTTTTTCTATAATTTTATTCTCTGTCTAGTTTCTTCTAAGTCTTTGGTTTTCCCGTCATTCTCAGGTCAGTACTCAATGGGTAAGTTGAGTAAATATAAAATAGCTTTTCTCATTTAAACTTGTTTTCTTTTGTAGGCGTGGATTCCAACAGTGGATATAGTTAATCAGTAAATTATATGGAAATTTAATGGTAGGAAGATGAAAAAAAAAGCTGAGACAAGCAGATACAGAGACCAAAATGCACACACAGACATGCATATACATGAGGGTATCTAAAATATAAATGTATTATGCTCTTCATACTAATTGTCTCTAGACCTGGGAAAACCAGCTACTGAGTACTTTTTGTGACCTTTCTTCTTTCATATGCATATACACAATCATTGACTTCTATTTTATAAGTGTTCTTTCATTCAATGTTTCAATACTGACTTCCTGTTACTATTGAGTCCAAATTCAAAATTTGATGAATACATCCCAATTACATCCAATTTGGAAGCGGTATGCAATTTATTTTAAAGATCTATCACTTTCATTGGCACTCATTTGCAGCATCATTGTACTCCTTCCCATTTGCCGGAGCAGTGACTGTCAGCACTCGGGAATCTGTCAGTCGGCTTAAGGGTGCCCATCTCAATCAGAGGGGGAAAATGACAAAAGGAAGCATTATAACTTGTTAAATGATATTACAGACACTGCCATGCTCTAATCTGTAATTGAAAATAATTTCAAAATCACACAAAGAATGGCCTCCTGTGAATTTTCAAACACCTTCAAATTCAGATCCAGTTTTAAGACATTTAATGATTACATTATGCAGCCAATTCATCCAGCCAGAAAAGCTGCCTCTCTCCATTTTTAGAGCTGGAGCAGATATATTAGAGACAAAGCAGAGCCCTCATGAAAAATGGTGACTTATTAAGCTCTATTTGGGAGTCTGAATGTTGGGAGAATGTTGCCGCCACAGACTGATGTCCACCACATAAGCCATCACAACCACCTGTTGGTGTCACAGAGCAAGAACAGCCACCTGTGTGCCCACTGACTACCTTTTCACCTCTCGACTTGTTTTTGGCAGGTGAACTTGAAATACCCATGATGCACCATGAAGTTTGCATTATGCCTGCAAAAGCTATTGAGGATTGGATATAGACAAAAGCCTTTCATTATCTCTGGCTGACAATCAAATTCCTTTCAGCAACAATGCGATGTTACAGGGTGGGGTAAAAGCTGAGAACAGAAAGCAGCAAGACAATTGCAGTAGTCATTTTGAGAGTTAGAATATCTTGGGTGGTTTACACTTCCTCCAAAAATTTCAATCTTACTTTGCTTCTTAAAATGATTAGTGGTCTCACTGGGACCCACTTCAGCCACTTAAATAGAGTTTTCCTTTATGTTATATTATTTGAGCAAATACTATGCATCAGGCACTGTGCTACATGTCTGCAATACACAGTTTCTGTACTACAGAACCTAACATTTGGGAGGAAGGGAAGAATAGAGTGAGGCTGGAGCAAATAAATGTTTGTGCTAGAAATTAAAAACCACCCATGATACAGACAATGAAAAAAAAAAATACCTAGAATACAAACATGGTATGCCTGCAGGTAATAAAACAGAAAAGGAGAAAAGAAGAAGACTTTGGTGAAACCTCTTATGGAGTGTACACAGAAAAAAATATCTGGATTGACTGAGACAGCATTCGGGATAATTATGGAGGAAATTTCTTACATTACTAAACCTCGTGAATCAACCAAAGCCTAAAAAAAGTAAACATTTTTCAGTTCACAGTAATGCCACATTTGAAATAAATTGGCAGTAAGCTTTGGGAAGCAACAATTAGTTCACCATAATTTCATAATTTTTGTAGGGTGTGATAAAAATAAAATCTCCAGACTTTTCCAGCTATAGCTATCCACCAGACAAGATGCTACATGAAGACAGGGGCTTTGCTTTGTCTTTTTCACCATTGTATCTTGAGGACCTAAAACACCACGGGACATATATGAGAGACTTGACTTCCAGTGACTAAATGACTGACTGAATAAATAAGAGAATGTGGAAAGCCTTCATATAGAAACAATTATAATAAGGTACTTAAGCAACCAAATGCATTTCCTTAATATATGAAAAGAATGGTAAAATAACTGTATTTCTACCTCTATTGTCTGGCAGCAAACTCAAATACTAAATCTCATTCAAATATACCTATGGTAAGTATAGCTTTCCACATAGTACTTCTGTAATTAAATGCCCAAGCCTAAAGTTTGAACAGATGGGCATAGGTTTAAATAAATAATGTCAACAACAAAACAATCAAAAAATCTTTATTGATGGGGAGTTTACTGAGATTTCTTCAGGATTAAACAGCTTATTCCGGAGTACATAATTAGTGGCAAGGCTAAAACGAGAACTCAGGAGCACTGAATCCTTGGATTTTGGTGGACCATTGCAGAAGGTGTATGGGCTTTAAACTCAGCTTCATCTGGGATTGAATGATGACTTTTCCATAAACTGGTAGGATGCAGTTAAGCAGAGCCTTTTGCTGGATTGCTCAGCTTTGACTTGCAGCTCTTCTATTTACTAGCTGCATGGCCATAAGAAGATTTGTAATTTTCCAGAGCATTATTTTTTCATCTATAAAATGAGTATATTTTTAAAACTTCATTGAAGTTGTCGTGAAGATGAAATAAGTTAATGTAACTAAAGTGTTTTGTATGGTGTCTGACACATACTTAGTGCTCAGTAAATAACTAGAAGTAGTATGTTTTATTTTTCAAATTGATAACTCAGTGAAATAACCAACTTAAACCACATATCTCAATGCTTAGAACATATAATACTTTCTTTAATTTGTATCCTCCCATTATACTATAATAATCTTTTAAAAAATATTTGTATGTAGTTTTATACACTCCTTATATTTGGTGAAGATAATTACTTTAAAGTAAATAATGGATGGGAAATCTTCAATAGGAAAGGGATCTATGAAATAAAGAGTAAAAAATAAAAAAAGCTGAATATGGGTTTTATAATAAGTACAGTTATAGATTATAAAAAGGGAAGGAAGGAAAGAAAGAAAGGCCAGAGGGAGAGAAGGGAGGAACGATAGAAAGGAGGGGAAAGAAAGACTAAGTGGTCCATTTGTTAGAGTGGATCCTTTTATTCCACATGTCTATAGTAGCTCTAAATAAACTTTCCTGAACAGGAAGTCTGTTCAGTATACTGTATTTTCAGTATAGTCTTTGTAAATGGCCCTAAATAAAGTCATCTTAACACTGAAGTTTATTGATGATATAAGCCTATGCATTTTTAAATTATTAAATATTGATAATACCAATAGAGGATAAACCTAAACATTCTTTCTATTCATAACTTAAGAGTTTATTTAAAACCTTGTGATAAATTTTCCCAAGTTGATTGATTTACAATAAATAGGAGACACACACTTTTGATGAGGCATAGAAGTATCGTTGGGAAGCAACAGGTTTATGTGTGTGTGTGTATGTGTTAGTTGTGTGTGTGTGTTAGTTGTACGTGTGTGGTTGAAAGAACAGGAATGGCAGCAGGATGTTGTGATGGCATGTGGATCTTAAGAAAACAACTGGCAAATTCTCACTATATTGAGTTTAATTTAAATTGGTAGTAAAAAAAGACAGTGGTCTTCTCAAAATTAGTAGGTAAGACATAAATACTGGAAATGTGTCTTTGAGTAATTTTTTCAAGGATAAGTAGGATCTCACACTATTATTATCAACAAAAGGCTGGAAATAAGTCAATGTAAAAAAGAATTTTGGCAATTCTTCTAAAAATAGTCTTGCAAGGTATTCTAACATATTTGCTATGTAACCTTATACCTACAAAATGCTCAACAAACAAAGAGTTCCTTGTTCAAATGCATTAGAACCACCACATTCTATATCTTCTTTTGGATATTCGTATTTGAAATTAGCCTATTAAAGGCTTTAAGAAGCCTTATGGTAAAGTAATAGGTCTAATCCATCATTTCTAAACTTACTTGACCGTATAATCTATTTGAGGAATATCTGTAGCAGTCTATAGAAAATTGTTCTAGGCACTCCACTGAGTTCTATTATCCCTGTCTTAAAATACCAACAAGAAAAATTACTCTGAGCATATGGAGGAAATTATCCCTAACTCATTCTACATGGCCAGAATCATCCTGATACCAAATCCAAGCAAGCACACAACAACAACAACAACAACACCAAAATAAAACTACACACTTACATCCCTGATAAACATAGACACAAGAATACTCAATAAAATACTAGTAAACTGAATTCAATAGCACATCAAAAAGACAGTACACCATGATCAAGTAGGTTTTAGTGCAGGGATGCAAGGATGTTTCATACACAAATCAATAACTGTGATTCACCATATAAACAGAACTATAAATAAAACCATATGATCATTTCAGTAGATGAGGAAAAAAAATTTGATAAAATTCAGCATCAATTGGTGAGAAAAACCCTTAACAAATCAGGCATCAAAGGAACATAATAAAAATAATGAAAGACTAACCCAGCCAACATCATATTGCATGAGGAAAAGTTGAAGGCATTCCCCCAAGACTGGGAGAAGACAAAGATGGCCACTTTCACCACTCCTATTCAGCATAATACTGGAAGTCCTAGCAAGAGGAATCAGGCAAGAGAAAGAAATAAAAGGCATTCAAATAGGAAAACAGGAAGTCAAATTATCAATTTTTTCTAATGATATGACCTTATACCTGCAAAACTCTAAGGACTCCTCCAAAAGACTCCTAGATTTCATACATAAATTATGTAAGGTTTAAGTATACAAAATTAACATACCAAATTTAGTAGCATATCTAGACGGCAATAACTATCAAGTTGAGAACCAAACCAGTAAGTCACTCCCTTTAATAATAGTTACCAGTAAACAAAAATAAAATGTAGGATGAAAGATCTCCACAGAGCAAAACTACCAAACACTGACACAAGTAATTTTAGATGACACAAGCAAATGCAAAAACAGCTCATGCTCATGGATTGGAAGAATCAATATTATGAAAATTACCATCCTCTCCAAAGCAATCTGTAGAGTCAGTGCAATTTCTATCAGAATGCCTACATCATTTTTCACATAATTAGAAAAAACAGTTCTAAAATTCATATGGAGCCAAAACAGAGTCTGAACAGCCAAAGCAATCCTAAGCAGAAAATACCAAGCTGAAGGCATCGTGTTATATTATTTCGAACTGTATTACTAGATTATAATAACTAAAACAGCATGGTATAATATAAAATAGACACATAGATCAATGGAACAGAACAGAGAATCCAGAAATCAAGCCCCCTACCTACAGGCAACCAATCTTCAACAAAGTCAACAAAAACATACTGTTGGGAAAGGAAACTCTGTTCCATAAATAGGACTGGGAAATTTGGATAGCCATATCCAGAAAAATGAAGCTGGTCACATTTCTCTCAGGATATACAAAAATTATCTCAAGATGGATCAATGACTCAGATGTAAGACCTAAAACTATTAAAATTTTAGAAGAAAACCTAGAGAAGATTCCTCTGGACATAGGGCTACGCTAAGAATTCATGACTTAGACCCCAAAAGCAAATGCAACAAAACCAAAACCAGACAAATGGACTTAATTAAACTAAAAAAGTTTCTGCACAGTAAAAGACATAATCAACAGAGTGAACAGGAACTTACAGACTGGGAGAAACTATTTGCAAACTATGCATTTAATGAAGGACTAATATCCAGATTCTACAAGGAATCCAAATAACTAATAAAAGATATTCAAAAGTTGGAAATGTGGGAGAATGGGAGGAGGGTAAAGGATGATAAATTACCTAACTGAAATAATGTACATTATTCAGGTGATGGATAAACTAAAAACCTAGATTTGACCAAGATGCAATATATCCATATAATAAAACTTCCTGTAACCCCTAAATCTATAAAAATAAAAACTGAGTAAGTTTTTTTAAAAAAGAAAGATTACTCTGAAAATACTATGCTTGGAAAATAAAGGCAGCCAGTTAATAGTTATTGAATACCTACCATGCACCAGGCAGAATGCAAATCATATTACCTGTACTTTTTCATTTAATCTTATAGGAATTTTTTGTGTTATATTACTGTAATTTTACATGTTACAAAGTCTTAGAAATATGAATTAACTTGATGAAGATAATAATTGTGTAATATGATTAGAATTTGAATTCAGCTCTTAATGACAAGATTATCTTTTGTTTTTATATTATAGAGTACTAATTTATTATTAAAATAAAATATAAAGGCAAAGAAAGGATATTTTACTGCTACATTCATCCAAAAAATCAAAGTAATTTTTATTGTGTATCATATTTCTTAATTCCTCCTCTTCTTCTGTAAATAAGTTTTGTTCATTTTAGTTTAAACCACAGTGTTTTCAAGTCACAGGCCTGAAAGTGTCATGTTTAATTTACCAAATGAATATATGATCATTTACATTTTCATAAATTGTGCTTTTGTTTGATGAGGCATGCATGTTTGAGTTGATTCACATGAGCTTCAATTTTCTTAAAAGGAAAAGACGCAGGCTCAGTGTCATTACTGTAAAGAAAAAGTTGCATATTTTTCAGAAAGAGATTGCCAAATTCCTAGGATCTCTCAACCTTTACTTCATTATGAATTATGGATTCTGAGGCTGCCTCTGTGAAGGTGTGTTGAGGTGTGGAGTAGAAGTGAGATATTTGTATAAGATGTGCAAAGACTCAGAGAAAGTTGAAAATCCCACTTCTTTTCTCTGTTTAAAAATTTCTTCCTTCTCCTCATTCTTCTTTAGCATTTTGCTGTGCTCTGTTTGAGACTAATTTCCTTTTTTAAAGAAATAATCGTTATTACTTTGAATAGACTGAATTGCTGTATTAACTCCAAAGAGGGGGTACTGAAATGAAAATTGTGCCACATGCATGATTATTCCATCAGTCCTGGTAAAATGTTATTAACAAATGGAAAGTCATAGCATATTTATGCAAATATATGTGATAAGAGGAAAAGAAGAGGGAATAAAATATTTGCAGAGCACTGGAAACCTAGGCACAGTCATCTAGATACTGATTGTAATGTATCCTCTGTTTGAGGATGTGGTCTCAGGAGTGTAAACTTGTTTCAAAAATAGAACTGGATGTTTGCAAACATGTTCTTGAACAGAAATGAGATTATTAGGGTAAAATATGCATAAATGGACACTGAAACAGCAAGACATTTGCTATTTTCAAAATTCTAACAGAACCCACCACAGTTGGTAAAGCTGCTGTAGCCAGACTGTTTGCCTAGATTCCTCCTTTCTGGGCAGGGCATCTCTGAAAGAAAGGCAGCAGGCCCCATTAGGGGCTTATAGATAAAACTTCCATCTCCCTGAAACAGAGCACCTAGGGGAAGGGGCAGCTGTGGGTGCAGCGTCAGCAGACTTAAATGTTCCTGCCTGCCAGCTCTGAAGAGAGCAGTGGATCACCCAGCACGGCAGGTGAGCTCTGCTAAGGGACAGACTGCCTCCTCAAGTGGGTCCCTGACCCCTGTGCCGCCTGACTGGGAGACATCTCCCAGAAGGGGTTCACAGACATTTCATACTGGAGAGCTCTAGCTGGCATCTGGTGGGTGCCCCACTGGGATAAAGCTTCCAGAGGAAGAAACAGGAAGCAATATTTGCTGTTCTTCTGCCTCTGCTGGTGATACCCAGGCAAAGAGGGTCTGGAGTGAACCTCCAGCAACCTCCAGCAGACCTGCAGGAGAGGAGCCTCACTGGTAGAAGGAAAAGTAACAAACAGAAAGGAATAGCATCAACATCAACAAAAAGGATGTCCACACAAAAACCCCATGCAAAGATCACCAACATCAAAGACTGAAGGTAGATACATCCACAAAGACGAGGAAAAACCAGCATGAAAAGGCTGGAAATTCCAAAAACCAGAATGCTTCTTCTCCTCCAAAGTATCATAACTCCTCACCAGCAAGGGAACAAAAAAGGACGGAGAATGAATTTGATGAATTGACAGAAGTAGGCTTCAGAAGGTGGGTAATAACAAACTCCTCTGAGCTACGGGAGCATGTTCTAACCTAATGCAAGGAAGGTAAGAACTTCGAAAAAAGGTTAGAGGAATTGCTAAGTAGAATAACAATTTAGAGAAGAAAATAAATGATCTAATGGAGCAGAAAAACATAGCAGGAGAATTTTGTGAAGCATACACAAATTCAATAGCCAAATCAATCAAGTGGAAGAAAAGATATCAGAGATTGAAGACCAACTTAATATAATAAAGCATGAAGACAAGATTAGAGAAAAAGACTGAAAAGTAATGAACACAGCCTCCGAGAAATATGGGACTATATGGAAAAACCAAAGCTACATTTGATTGGTGTACCTGAAAGTGATGGGGAGAATACAACCAAGTTGGAAAACACTCTTCAGGATATTATCCAGGAGAACTTCCCCAACCTAGCAAGACAGGCCAACATTCAAATTCAGGAAATAAAGAGAACACCATAAAGATACTCCTTAAGAAGAGCAACCCCAAGACACATAATCATCAGATTCACCATGGTTGATATGAAGGAAAAAATTACCAGGGCAGCCAGAGAGAAAGGTCAGGTTAAGCACAAACGGAAGCCCATCAGACTAATAGTGGATCTCTCTGCAGAAACCCTACAAGCCAGAAGAGAGTGGGGGCCAATATTTAACATTCTTAAGGAATTTTCAACCCAGAATTTCATATCCAGCCAAACTAAGTTTCATAAGCAAAGGAGAAATAAAATCCTTTACAGACAAGCAAATGCTGAGATATTTTGTCAACACCAGGCCTGCCTTACAAGAGCTCCTGAAAAAAGCACTAAGTATGGAAAGAAAAAACCCAGTACCAGCCACTGCAAAAACACACCAAATTGTAAAGAACATTGACACTGTGAAGAAATTGCATCAACTAATTGGCAAAATAACCAGCTAGCATCATAATGACAGGATCAAATTCACACATAATAATATTAACCGTAAATGTAAACAGGCTAAATGCCCCAATTAAAAGATACAAACTGGCAAACTGGATAAAAAGTCAAGACCCATCAGTGTGCTGTATTCAGGATATGAATATCATGTGCAAAGACACACATAAGCTCAAAATAAAGGGATGGAAGAATGTTTACCAAGCAAATGGAAAGAAAACAAATAAACAAACAAACAAAAAACAAGGATTGCAATCCTAGCCTCTGATCAAGCTGACTTTAAACCAAGAAAGATCAAAGGAGCCAAAGAAGGGCATTATATAATGGTAAAGGGATCAATGCAACAAGAAGAGCTAACTAATCTAAATATATATGCACCCAATACAGGAGCACCCAGATTCATAAAGCAAGTTCTTAGAGACCTATAAAGAGACTTAGACTCCCACACAATGACAGTGGAAGACTTTAATACCCCACTGTCAGTATTAGACAGACCAACAAGACAGAAAATTAACAAGGATAATCAGGACTTAGCTCTGAACCAGGTGGACCTAATAGACATCTACAGAACTTTCTATCTGAAATCAAAAGAATATAAATTCTTCTCAGCATCACATCATACTTATTCTAAAATTGACCACATAATTGGAAGTAAAACACTCCTCAGCAAATGCAAAAGAATGGAAATCATAACAGTCTCTCAGACTTCAATGCAATCAAATTAGAACTCAGAATTAAGAAACCCAAAACTGCACAACTACATGGAAACTGAATAACCCGATCCTGAATGACTACTGGGCAAATAACAAAATTAAGGCATAAAGTTATTTGAACCAATGAGAACAAAGATACAATGTAGAAGAATCTCTGGAACACAGCTACAGCAATGTTTAGAGGAAAATTTATAGCATTAAATGCCCACAGGATAGAGCAGGAAAGCTTTAAAATCTACACCCTAACATCACAATAAAACAAACTAGAGAAGCAAGAGCAAACAAATTCAAAAGCTAGCAGAAGACAAGAAATAACTAAGATCAAAGCAGAACTGAAAGAGATAGAGGCATGAAAAGCCCTTTAAAAAAATCAATGAATCCAGGAGCTGTTTTTTTTAAAAAGATTAACAAAATAGCCTGCTAGCCAGAATAATAAAGAAGAAAAGAGAGAAGAATCAAATAGACACAATAAAAATGATAAAGGTGATATCACCACTGATCCCCTAGAAACACAAACTACCATCAGAGAATACTGTAAGCAACTCTACACAAATAAACTAGAAAATCTAAAAGGAATGGATAAATTCCTGGACACATACACCCTCCCAAGACTAATCCAAGAAAAAGTCAAATCCCTGAATAGATCAATAACAAGTTCTGAAATTGAGGCAGTAATTAATAGCTTACCAATCAAAAAAAAAGCCTAAGACCAGACCAATCACAGCTGAATTCTACCAGAAGTACAAAAAGGGGCTGGTACTGTTCCTTCTGAAACTACTCCAAACAATAGAAAAAGAGGAAATCTTCTCTAACTCATTTTATGAAGCCAGCATCATCCTGATACCAAAACCTGGCAGAGACACAACAAGGAAGTTTCAGGCCAATATCCCTGATGAACATTGATGTGAAAATGTTCAGTAAAATACTGGCAAACAGAATCCAGCAGCAAATCAAAAAGCTTATCCACCACTGTCAAGCAGGCTTCATTCCTGGGATGCAAGGCTGGTTCTACATATGCAAATCAATAAACATAATCCATCACATAAACATAAGCAATGACAAAAACCACATGATTATCTCAATAGATGCAGAAAAGGCCTTCAATAAAATTCAACACCCCTTCCTGCTAGAAACTCTTAACAAACTAAGTATTGATGTAACATACCTCAAAATAATAAGAGTTATTTATGACAAACCCACAGCCAATATCAAATTGAATGAGTAAAAACTGGAAGCATTCCCTTTCAAAACTAGCACAAGACAAAGATGCCCTCTCTCACTACTCCTATTCAACATAGTGTTGGAAGTCCTGGTCAGGGCAGTCAGGCAAGAGAAAGACACAAAGTGTATTCAAATAAGAAGAGAGGAAGTCAAATTATCTCAGTTTGCAGATGACATGATTGTATAGCTAGAAAACGCAATCTTCTTGGCCCAAAATCTCCTTAAGCTGATCAGCAACTTCAGCAGCCTCAGGATACAAAAATCAGTGTGCAAAAATCACAAGCATTTCTATACACCAATAATAGACAAACAGAGAGCCAAATCATGAGTGAACTCCCATTCACAATTGCTACAAAGAGAATGAAATACATAGGAATATACCTTACAAGGGATGCGAAGGACCTCTTCCAGGAGAACTACAAACCCACTACTCATAGAAATAAGAGAGGACACCAACAAATGGAAAAACATTCCATGATCATAGATAGGAAGAATCAATATTGTGAAAATGGCCACACTGCCCAAAGTAATCTATAGATTCAATGCTATCCTCATCAAGCTACCATTGATTTTCTTCACATAATTAGAAAAAACTACTTTAAATTTCATATGGAACCAAACAGAGCCCGTATAGCCCAGACAATCCTAAGCAAAAAGAACAAAGCTGGAGGCGTCACACTACCTAAGTTCAAAGTATACTACGAGGCTCTTGTAACCCAAACAGCATGGTAATGGTACCAAAACAGATATATAAACCAATGGAACAGAACAGAGACCTCAGAAATAATGCCACATATCTACATCCATTGAATCTTTGACAAACCTGACAAAAGCAAGCAATGGGGAAAGGATTCCCTATTTAATAAACAGTGTTGGGAAAACTGGCTAACCATATGCAGAAAGCTGAAACTGGACCCCTTTCTTAGACTTTAAACAAAAAAATTGATTTTAAAATTTTTAGCTATTATAAATAATATACTTGTAAATGGAAAGGAAGAATGTCACCCACTTTCTGCTCAATGATGGTGCTACTGAGTTTGAGAGACAATGTCAAGAAAAAAAATTCAAACTCCTTAATTCAGAACCAGCTGCCTGGTCCTCTATCCTATAGTTGCTTCCTCTCTGTAAGAAACTAATTAGGAGAGGTTAGAAGAGGGATGATCTGGCTTTGGTATAATCCAGCTTTTCTTGGAAGTATTCTCTACTTAAAAGGGATGCATCAATATATTCAGTATCTACCTACTTTTATTTTAAGAATAATACAATTATTTTCATTGTTACCTTCCTTTGCATCATTCCCTTCTAAAGGATAGTCCTCTAATTGCTTATTCATTTGCTTTTCTTAAAATATGGCTTGATTTTATTTCCCTTTTCCCCTTACATTGACGTCCATTTAACTTTTTCCTTTGCCTACTCTAGATCCCACGTGGCTCTGAGCATTCATGCAACAACTTCATTTTTCGTGAAGAACTTAGCAGCTACCTTTTCAGTACAATACCCTGGAAAGAAGAGCAGTTTTGGAAAATATCAGGGAAAATGGATTTTATTCTTGGTTTGACACTTACTGTGTGATGTGGTTCGGCCTTGTGTCCCCACCCAAATCTCATCTTGCAGCTCCTGTAATTCCCATGTGTTGTGGGAGGGACCTGGTGAGAGGTAATTGAATCATAGGGGCTGGTCTTTCCCATGCTGTTCTCCTGATAGTGAATAAATCCCACAAGATCCGATGGTTTTAAAAATGGGAGTTTCCCTGCACAAGCTCTCTCTCTGCCTGCTACCATCCATGTAAGATGTGACCTGCTCCTCCTTGCCTTCCACCTTTATTGTGAGGCCTTTCCAATCACGTGGAACTGTAAGTCCATTAAATCTCTTTCTTTTGCAAATTACCCACTCTCAGTAATGTCTTTATCAGCAGCATGAAAATGAACTAATACACTGTGAGACTGAGAAAAAGTCACCAATTCTCTTATTCCCTATTTAACTATGTTTTTACTTGCCAGCCTAAATAAAGATGGAACTTGAAAAATAATCTAGGCTAAAGGAGTAAAATTGTCTGAGAATGAGCTTTTGTTTTTCATCATCATCACCTTTTTTTTGAGATGGAGTCTCACTCTGTCACCCAGACTGGAGTGCAGTGGTGAGATCTCAACTCACTGCAACCTCCACCTCCTGGGTTCAAGTAATTCTCCTGCACCAGCCTCCTGAGGACCTGGAATTACAGCCATGTGCCATGACGCCTGGCTACTTTTTGTATTTTTAGTAGAGACGGGGCTTCACCACATTGGTCAGGCTGGTCTTAAACTCCTGGCCTTGTGATCTGTTTGCCTCGGCTCTCAAACTGCTGGCAACACAGGCGTGAGCCACCACGCCCAGCCAAGAACAAGCATCTAAACTCCTCTTTTTAATTAAGTAAAGTTATCTTTTTAATTCTGGCCAGAACTTCTACATGACAAAAGGTGTACATGAAGGGTGGTTTAGGAATCTCCAGTCCATGCTATGGCTTCCTTAGCTTCTCTCATGTAATTGAGTTTGTATGCTGAAGATTAGTTTTTTAGGGTCAGGTATTGCCCTGAGAATGAGGCTGGTGAGATTGCAAGTTAAGGTTTCCTGTCTGGTTAATTCAGTAATTTTAATGTTTTCTTTGGGGGACAGAGGAATCTGGTAAAAACCTATTCAAAATATTAAACACCACTGGGCAAAAATAGGCTTCCCTAAACAAAGAACTCCTTAAATTTTTTTTTCTCTGTTTCTTCTTCCTCTTCACTATAATATAGATGTGCAACAAGGTGGAAGTGGCAGTATTGGAGGAAACTGGCATTAGGAGGTTTTTGAAATACTAATAAAGCTTTGGAAAGGTATATGCCATTCCACTAATGTTGGTTAATTCAGAGAACTGAAATTGCATTGGCTGGTATAGGGGAGAAGGAAACAATTAACTTTTAAAATACTTTTATTTAATGTTGCTTTATTACACAAAATGATTAGTACTCTGAAATCCATATTTGTTTTCTTACAATTATATTATTTGTCCATTCTTATATATTTGAAAGAATTGGGCTTGGACTGGAATGTCCAATGTTAATAATTACAAGCAGCAAATAAGACAGTGAACGTAAAAGCATTTTGTAATTTTATATGCCATAAAAATATAAGGGTCTACTGTTTCTAAACCCACCCTGTGAAAGTATTACATTATAATCCTATTTATTTAATGATATTATTTGGCCTAATTCCTAGAGTATGATATACAAATATCTTTTATTTGAAATTAATATTTTTCTTAAAACATAGTTATTCCAGTAACCTTCAAAAAGGTCTGCTATGTACTGGGTTCTCTTTTAAGAAAGTAGTCCATTTAGAGCTAGCCAGACAAGGTACCTGTCCTTCTGGAGCTTAAGTTTCAGAGGAAAGAGGAGTGTCAATGTGAGAGTAAATGAACTGAAAATTACAGATTGTTGTGAGAGCAGGGAAGAACCTTTACGATAGGGAGGGACCATAATAGGCCAAATTCAGATGGTATATATGTGTCATGGAAGAATCAGATCAAATTCATCCCTGATAAAATGAAAGGAGTAAGCCAGATCTGGTTAAGCTGCCAAGTGAGACGGCTACTTTAAACAGTGCCATGTTCCTATGGCAGACCATCACTTATGAATCTCTTGAGGGTCATGCTCATGTGTAACTGATACTGACTGATCATTTTATTTCTTAGGAAAACCTAATGTTTGTTTTCTAGCAAGATCTTCATTTTAAAAATCAGTGGAAAGCTTGAGGTAAGAGGTAACTGCATAGTTTTCTTTATCAAAAGAACACAGGTTTATGATATTGATGTTCTGAGTTCAGAGCAGATGTCTTCCTAATTGTAACATTGGGGAACCTTACTTTCTGCATCTGTATAACAAAAGCATTTGGAAAGATGACCTCTATTATTCCTTGCTTCTACTGGATGTATGAGTCTGAATATAAACAAATAGTTGTTCTATTTAAATTGGTTTTCCTTGAAGAGAGTTAATCCTATATTTGAAAAGCAATTAAGCTGAAAGCAAGGACAAGGATTAAAGCAAACTGAAGTATCAGAGCAAAGCCACCCTCAATGAAACAGAGATATAAAGCTAACTAGAGAGGTTCTTTCCTTAAATGAGCTCATGTTTGAGTCAGCCTAATATAGAGGAAAAAGCAGGAGATGGGGGCTTCTGTGTCAAATATACTTGACTTAAAATCTTGAAATTGACACCAGCTATGTAACATTGAGAATGCTTTTTGTTTGTTAGCTTCTGTTTTTTTTTTAAATCTACTTTAAGCCTCAGTTTTCTCCTCTCTTATCTATGAAGTACAATGATTTACCACATGTTCTCACTTAAAAGTGGAAGCTGAACAGCAAGTTCACATGGACACAAAGAAGCGAACAGCAGACACTGGGCATACTTGCAAGTGGACAGTGGGAGGAGGGTGGGGATCAAAAAACTCCCTGTCAGCTACTATGCTTATTACCTGGGTGATGAAATAATCTGGACACTAAACCCCTGCAGCACGTAATTTACCATATAACAAGCCTGTGCATGTACTCTTGAATCTAAAATAAGAGTTAACACAGTGAAACAGAACAGAGGCCTCAGAAGTAATGCCACACACCTACAACCACCTGATATTTGACAAACCTGACAAAAACAAGCAATTGGGAAAAGATTCCCTATTTGATAAATGATGTTGGGAAACTGGCTAGCCATATGCAGAAAGCTGAAACTGGATCCCTTCCTTACACATTATATAAAAATTAGCTCTAAATGGATTAAAAATTTAAACATAAAGACATAACACCATAAAACCCTAGAAGAAAACAGGCAATATCGCTCAGTACATAGGCAATGGCAAGGATTTCATGACTAAAACACCAAAAGCATTGCCAACAAAAGCCAAAACAGACAAATGGGATCTAATTAAACTCCAGAGCTTTTGCACAGCAAAAGAAACTATCATTAGAGTGAACTACCAACCAACAGAATGGGCAAAAAATTTTCAATCCACCCATCTGACAAAGGGCTAATATCCAGAGTCTACAAAGAATTTAAACAAATTTACAGGAAAAAAAAACAACCCCATCAAAAAGTGGGCAAAGAATATGAACACTTTTCAAAAGACATTTATGCAGCCAACAAACATATGAAAAAATGCTCATCATCACTGGTCATTAGAGAAATGCAAATCAAAACCACACTGAGATACCATCTTACACCAGTTAAAATGGCAATCATTAAAAAATCTGGAGACAACAGATGCTTAAGAGGATGTGGAGAAATAGGAATGCTTTTACATTGTTGGTGGGAGTGTAAATTAGCTCATACATTGTAGAAAACAGTGTGGTGATTCCTCAAGGATCTAGAAATAGAAATACCAGTTGACCCAGCAATCCCATTACTGGGTATATATCCAAAGGATTATAACTCATTCTGTTATAAAGACACATACACATGTATGTTTATAGTGGCACTGTTTACAATAGCAAAGACTTGGAACCAACCCAAATGCCCATCAATGGTAGACTGGATAAAGAAAATGTGGCACATATACACCATGGAATACTATGCAGCCATAAAAAAGGATGAGTTCATGTCCTTTTCAGGAACATAGATGAATTCTAATGTGTCTATATACACATTAGAATATGTACAATAGAATATTATTTAACTATAAAAAAGAAAGTCAGAAAATCCAGCCCTTTTATAACAACATGGATGGATCTGAAATACATTATGCTAAGTGAAGTAAATCAAGCATAGAATGACCAGTACTGCATGTTCTTATTTAGATGGGGAATGTAAAAAGACAAACTCAGAAGCAGAGAGTAGAATGGTGCTTGTCAGGACCTGAAGGTGGAAATGTGGGGAGAGGTTGCTTAAAGTCTACATTTTCAGTTATAAGATGGAAGAAGTTTGGGAAATCTAATGTAGAGCACTGTGTCTACTGTTAATAACAATATACAGGAGAAACAATTTTTTTTACAACAGTTAAAAAAAAAAAGGAAATCCTTGCTAGGAATAAATGAGATGATGTTTTTAATATGTCCAACACAAAGGAGGCACTCAGTAAATGCTAACTGCAGGTGTACTTCACTTAGCAGTGTGTGGGAAGGTGCTTTTTTTTTTTTTTTAAATTGTACCAGCAGGACAGAAAGTGAACTCTCCTGTAAAATATCATTTATCACAGCTAACTCTTCTTGACCCTCTGTATGGCATTCAACAACATGCTTCCCTGTTTACAACACAGTCATCTTTCTATCTGTCATTAATAGTTTATATTCTGGCCAATGGTCATGAATATAAGCAAACATTTTGATGATTTTCTAAAGAATAAGCAAACATAACACTATTTCAGAGCTTAACATACATACTGGGTGTTAAAATTTAATCTTTTTACTGTCAGAGACTGTTGAATGTCAGGTAGATGGGGGCCTAACTCTAAATTTAGAAATGGTCGCCATAAGGACAATCTAATGAATGCTTAAAAAAGACCAGGGAGTAAATACTTTTTAAATTTTCTGTTCAATATAAGTAATATAGAAATTGAATTGCTTTTAAGGACCCCATATAATACTGATTCATTCAATACTTACGTTTTTAGGAATGCACCCTCTATGGTAAATGAAGCAAGACTGTGATATGTTCTTTTATTTTTGGTAGGCATTCACTTATTTGGTCTATATTTCTTTTTTTGCCTATTTTCAAAGAGTTGAGATATCAGATAAGTCATAAATATGAACAAATAAAAGGTTTTAAAAATCAGATGCTGAAAAGATAGAGCTATTTGGTTGCTGGTGTACCTTGGCAAACATCAGTTTCATCAAGTTTATTATATGAGAATAATACTGACTACCTGGTAGGAATATTGTGAACATGAGGTTAAATAATGTTTGTGAAAGATTAGAAAGCCCTAACAAATGAATGATTAATACTCAGAATGATAATAATAAAAGCTCTGTCACTTTTATCATCTACCACTTGGTTCTTCAGAGACATATATTTCACTTGTTAGTTTAATAACAATCCTGTAGGTCTTTGACTCAAGAACGGTATTCTGTGGCTGGGAAGTTCATCTTCTATAACTAGTAGAGCAGATGCAAGAGTCATCACATGGAATAATGACAGGTGAAAAAAAAAAAAAGAAACTTGCAACTCAGGTAGATTGGTGAACAAATCTTGGGTCAGTAGTTCAGGCAAAACCCTTAGGATGTTCAGATTAATTTTGTATTATAGTAGGAGGCAAGTTTAATCCTTTAAAATAAAGTCCTATGAGTTTTCAAATAGAGTACAGGAAATTGAATGAGACTTGCTCCCACTGTAGAAATCAGAAAATACAATAAGCTAATAGAAACATCAATGATAGGATTTTTTTGTTTGTTTTGTATTGTTTTGTTTGGTTTTTAAGACATGCATCACCATGCCCAGATAATTTTTGTACTTTGTGTAGAGATAGCGTTTTGCTGTGTTGCCCAAGGCTGGTTGGAAACTCCTGGGCTCAAGCCCACTTCGGCCTCCCAAAGTGCTGGCATTACAGGTATCAGCCACTGCACCTGCCTGGACAATTATAGCTTTTAAAAATACATCAAAGAGCTAAGAATACAAAGAGCCTAATAAAATGAATTTCAGAAAGGGGCAACTATTCTTAGGAAGCAAAGACCTCTGTCTGATTTCAGTCCTGAAAGAATAGCACAATGAAGAGTAAATGTACCTTCAGTGGGAGGAATGAGACATAAGCCAAACCCTTAGTAAGCTTTTATAACATCTCCATGGGTTTCACATGCATATTACAATCTCAAGGAGGCTGACTCACAAAGAAAGTTTCCATTTACCTGTACTTTTCTTCTCCGTTGATCCCTGACTTTGTACACAGCCACAACATATACAAAGCTAGGCACAAGGGAAATCCTTTTCAGGTCTGAGAGACCTTCATGTAATTAAGGAAGTGGCCCATCTCTGGCTGGGATTAAGGGCATGAAAGCTGAGAGAAAAATCTCACGGAGCACTGGGAATCATCTGATGAACAACAGGAGCTGACTGAGGCTGGAGACAAAGCTAGAGGGAGGGATGGGATCCTTTGTGCTGGTGAAATTCAGGGAGGAAAGGAAAAGGGAAAAAAAAATTTCCCAGGGGCTAAAAATATCCACTGATTGCAATAGAGAGCAAGAGAGATCTTTTATGTTTGGGATCATGGTGAAATGACGAAAAATAATAGAGAGCTCTCCCAAGTCTTGCTGCAAAGAAACAAGATAATGTGAGGTATGGTTTAAATAACAAAATCAATGGAAACAACCAATATGATGTATGCAATTACAGATGTGAGAAAGTGCACACATCAGAAGTTGAAATATCTGAATAAAAGTGAACAAAATCTGGGAAGACTGAAATAGTTGATGTCTGATTGCAGGAAAAAATGGAGGAAGACAAAATTATCTTTAAAACAAAGAACAATTATAACCTAGAGAAAGCATATGGACATTGAAGATAGGTATTAAAAGAATTCCAAATAAATGAAATCAAAGCTAAACACTGGTAAAATGATTTTTAAATGTAATCTAACATAGAAGATAGGAAAGGAATGCCATTTTATATGTATATGAAATCACATTTTTGAATTACATTATGAATACATACATATAAAAAGTGACTCTGTGAAGAGAAAAAATTCAACACTTAAATAGAACTGATATATAAAGCAATAATCCGAAAGCATTTTTAGAAACAAAGAAAAGACAATTCATTTTAAAAGAAAAGCAAATGGTCCTCAATGTATAAAAGATGCCTAACTTAATCAATAATAAGTAATGGGTAAATAAAAAACATTACTGAAATATCATGCCAAATCTATCAATTTGGCAAAAATTTTGTTTGGTGATATGCCCAGTTGGAAAGGCTGGAGAGAAATGGCTACTCTCATATGTTTCTGGTAGGAAAACAAAATGTACTATTCTAGTGTTTGCAAATGTTTTGATATCTAACAAAAATACTTTTTTTCCCCTTTGATCCAATAGTCCCACTTTCAGAAATCTACCCTGAAGACACCCCACTACGAATATAAAATGGTATACAGTTATTCACTGTAAAATTAATGTGTAATAGCAAAAGATTTTTAAAATGCAAATGCCCAGCAATAGGGAACATGAAAACAATGGAGTATTATGGCATTCTAAAATATAAACACATAAACTGGCAAACGAATGAAGATTTTTTTGTGTTTACTGTTTTGTAGTGATCTCCAAGAGTAAAAAAAAAGGTATAGTGAAGACTACTATATCTGGTAGTCCTTTTCTTAATACAAGAAAAGGATGGAAATAAGGATATGTTAGGCAGGAAAGATTACAGAAAACACAAACAAGAAACTAGTAATTATTAGTTATAGGAGTTGAAATAGTGAAAACTGAGATGGAAGGAAATAAATTAAAAAAAATTTCTGGATGTGCTTTATCGAACTATTTAAATCCTTTAAAAAACTAAATTAAACATACAAAACTTAGACTTGAAAACAACTGAATAATTCATCCTAAATGCATATCAAATTTCTAATATATCCATGGAAATCAAGAATTGTTCCAAGTTGCATAAATATAGTTCTCTATAAGACATATGCAGAGCAACAACAACAAAAACCTGCTAAGAAATAATAAAATTTACTCTGAAGATTTATAGTTAGTGTACTATTGACCAGGTAATTGGAAATAATTTTTGAATCTCACAAAATAAAATGCACATGTAAATGTTTAAATATTATTATGAGAACAGATATTGGTGTCAGAGAAATGACATGCAACTTTTTTTTATGTTAATCGTAATTTTTTTTAAAGTAAGCTTCAATAACATAGATTGAAAACAATGATTAAAGAAAACTTTAACATATTTAAGTGTTCTTCGATACTGAATATTATTTAATTATATTGCCTAAATGTAAGAGTAAGACTTGTGAAGCTTCTCTTTAGGAAAACGGTGTCTAGGAACAGGCATTTTCTGAAACATCAAGTAATAATATATGTACGTGATCTAATGAAGGACAAATGTTAACTACAGTCATCTCTTTGTATCCATAGGTTCTGAATCTGTGGATTCAACCAACTAGAGATAGAAAATATTCAGGAAAAAATGGATGGTTGTGTCTGTACTGAATATGTACAGACTTGTTTCTTGTTATTATTCACTAAAATACAGTATAACAACTATTTACATTGCATTTATATGTTATTAGGTATTATAGTGGTCTAGAGATTATTTAAAATATACAGGAGAATGTGAGTTGGCTATATGCAAATATGTCATTTTATTTATTTATTTACGTATATTTTATTGCATTTTAGGTTTTGGGGTACATGTGAAGAACATGTAAAATTGTTGCATAGGTACACACATGGCAGTGTGGTCTGCTGTCTTCCGCCCCATCACCTATATCTGGCATTTCTCCCCATGCTATCCCTCCCCAACTCCCCACCCACCACTGTCCCTCCCCTAGATGCCCCCCACAGACCCCAGTGTGTGATACTCCCCTCCCTGTGTCCATGTGTTCTCATTGTTCAACACCCGCCTATGAGTGAGAACATGCAGTGTTTGATTTTCTGTTCTTGTGTCAGTTTGCTGAGAATGATGTTTCCAGGTTAATCCATGTCCCTACAACGGACATGAACTCATCATTTTTTACAGCTGCATAGTATTCCATGGTGCATATGTGCCACTTTGCTATCACTATTTGTTTGAAGAGTCTAGAAACAGTAGCACCTGGCATCCAGATCTTTCTTGATTACTCTAAGTGGGAAAATTAGAAGGTCAACCTGGGAATTTTTACTGTGTCTGATAGCAGAAACAACTCAAAATCATAAGGGGTATTTCAATAAGATGGAGAAGGCAGCTTAAAGAAGCACTTACTGGCCAAATTTGATATAATTTGAACATAAAAAAATGACTATACTTCATTTTAAAACAGTGAAGAGAAATATGGTGATAATTAAAACAAGAGGGAAACCCACACACACACACACACACATTTGCCATCAGTGGGAGTGACTGCTATACCAATTGCTTCATCTGAAAATTAGTAATAAAATAAAAATAATTAAGCTTCTCTCTCTCTATCTCCCTCTTTCATGTATTAGAGTTACATGTTATATGGTATTATTTTTGGCAAAGTTCTTTCTCAGAAGAATACCAGCTAATACATCAAATGAATATGCTAATAGTAGAGAAATGCCATTTCAAGTCCCTAATGAACTCATTGTTTCAGAAAAAGATGGATGCTAAAACCACCAAAAATGGCTGGTTACAGGGTACCAAAGAATCACCCACAAACCTTTTCAAAGTGATCTGACAACCACACCTTAATACCATTCAATTCAGCAATCCCATTACTGGGTATATACCCAAAGGAATATAAATCATTCTATTGTAAAGACACATGCATGTGTGTGTTCATTGCAGCACTGCTCACAAAAGACCTGGAATCAATCTAAATGCCCATTGGTGATAGACTGGATAAAGAAAATGTGGTACATATACACCATGGAATACTGTGGAGCCATAAAAAAGAATGAGATCATGTCCTTTGCAGGGATATGGAGAGAGCCATTATCCTAAGAAAAATAATGCAGGAACAGAAAACCAAATACCACATGTTGTCGCTTATAAGAGGGAGATAAATGATGAGAACACATGGACACACAGAGGGGAACGACACATATCGAGGCCTACAGGAGGGTGAAGGGTGAGAAGAGAGTGAAGATCAGGAAAAATGACAAATGGGTACTAGGCTTAACCCCTAGTATGATGAAATAATCTGTACAACAAACCCCCATGACACAAGTTTAGTTTTGTAACAAACCTGCACATGTACCCCTGAACTTAAGATAAAAAAAACAGTAGCTCAAGTTAGAATCACTAATATTGATGCAATCTGACCATATAGACCTTCTGATTGGATGAAAATTACACATAACTTTACCTTTTCAAGTCTTTTCTTTTTGCCAAAAGACACAAATCAAGGCTTTAGTCCAAACTTGTACTCTACAATATAATGGGTATAGGGAGAAAAGTTAAAACATTAACAGGAAATTTATCTGACAAAGTTAAAATGCAAGACAAATTAAAAGACAACTGTCCTAATTTCTTCAAAGAGTCAACATCAGGGGGAAAATAGAAAATTGTTGTAGGTTAAAAAAATCAAAAAGATCTAACAAATATGATACATGGGCTTAACTTTGATTGGTTCTCTGGCTTTAAAAAATACTGGTTAAGAATTTTAAGGCAAAAGAGGAAATTTGAGCATAAATACTAGCTAATATCAGGAAATTGTTAATTTTCTTAGATGTGATGATATTGAGGTAGTATAGATGAATATTCTTATATAGAAGATACCAGTGGAAGTGTTTAGGGGTAAACAATTATGACATGTACAATTTATTTACAACCTTTCAATTGGTTAAGATTAGATAGAGTAATAAAGCAAATATGAAAAAATGGTGGGTAATTATTGCTACTCTTCTAATATTTTAAAATTCTTTCAATGCTTATACATTTTCGTAATAACAATTTTATTATGATTGCCTGTATTGTAAACAGTGCTAAGGAGAAATGAAATCTTGTTTGGATAATGCTCAAAATAGAACTACTTCCTGGTCAATTTGGCATTGGTTAACTTTCTAACCAATATTCACTCTTGCAATCTATTTTGTGTTGGAAACTGGGAGTTGGGTCCATTGAAAACCTCCTTTACAAATAGAGGAAGCTGATAAGGGTGATAAAAGTTATATGATAGGGCTCCTAGGAAGTCTGTTAACTTATTCCTTTTTATTTTCTGTGTGTTAGTTGGACCACAAACTTGGTGGCTGAAGCTTTAGCTACTATTCGTGAACTGACATGCCAAGTTGGAAAATCAAAGATTCCTGATACCTCTATGTGTGTGAATTTTCTAATGTGATTTTAATGAGAGAAAAATAAAATCTTTCTGTTTTAGTACTGGAATTTGAGGTTTCTGTTTTTTACAGTATAACTTAATCTTAACAAATACAGCATTTATAAAACATTTTCCTCTCCTGACTCTGGTTGTGGTTTTATACAAGAAACATTTTCATGGGCAGTCAAGGTAGACCAACTAATGCCTTTCAAATGATATCCATGTCTTAATACCAGAAACATGCCAGCATTCAAACAGACTTTGTATGGCAAAAAGGACTGTGCAAATGTGATGGAATCAATAATTTTGAAATGAAGAGATTATCCTGGACCATCTGGGTGGGCTGTAACTGCAATCATAGGTATTGCTGAAGAGTTAGAGAGCAAAGAAAAAAAAAATCCAAGATGTATTATGTTGTAGGGAATTTTGGAGAACTTGTCAACTAGTGAAACAGATTATAAAACCTGCCTTTTTAGTTGTGAAAAGTGGATTTCTATTCCAAAAAAATATGGAGAGCTCATTGAAAAGTTATAAAAAGAATGTATGTCAATGGTCAACTTATCCATAATCCTCTATATAAGAGTTAAATTGCACAGATTTTGGTCTTGTTTGTTTAAAAATTTGTATTGAGCTCCTGAGTGCAAGAATTGCTTTTTATTATAAGAAAAAAAAAAGGATTTATCTTGATTTATGTGACAACTATAGATTTTAATGCTGTTTACTTATAATTGATATATCTACTATTTTTTCTCAGTGCTTTGCATTTTGTTTAGAATTCCCACAAATTATATAATCTTTAACTCACAGCATCTTAAGATGTGAATATTATTGATAACATTCACATTAAGGATGAGTACATTGAATTTCAAGATTTTAAATAGATTTTATAGTCACATAGAAAGTAAATGTTAAATTAGCCCTTCAACTGAGGTCTTTCGCATTTCAAACACTACAGTATTTTAGTTGCAACACATTACCAGGGAGCTGCAAGAAAATCTCAAAGATGGGAGCATATATTAACTAGGAAAATGACAAACAGAATTTGCATGTGTGTAAGCACTTGGCAGATGTAATTCCAATTCTTCTGGCTTAACTCACACCACTTAAAATAACAGGAATTTTTTAAATATGATGGGTAATATAATTATTGCTATTGGTACTATTAGTAGTATTGTTATTATTGGTAATATTAGAAGAGTAGTAATAATTATATACCCACCATTTTTTTTCCATATTCCAAACCCATATCACATATAGGGTTTTTTTTTTTTTCCCCTTAAAGGAAAATATCTTCAATGACCTACCTGGAACCTTGCCTTGTAACTTTGTCACTTATGCAGCAGAGTCCACTATATTTCTCTGGATCATTTGACCCTTACTCAGATGATGAGACCACACATTCTCATGGGGAAAATAGAGTCTCTTTTATCAGCATTAATTGATACAGTAACAGTGCATCAACCTGGCTACAAACTTTGCTTCGACTATGGTATTCTAGTTCACTAAGAATAAGATCTTTCTTATTCTGCAGAGATTTGGTCCTTGTCTAGTATTTGATTTCTCCTACGTTTGGACTTGCTGTCCGTGGCCCTGTGGCTTTCTGCAACTGAATCTTCTCTTTCAGCAGCTACATCTTTCCTGAGTTGCTTCTTGTTTGGATTCTTATGTGACTAAATCCTAAATGTATTTCTCTGGGTTACGGCTTCGACTTCCATTCATTTTGGACTTGATGCATCCTGTGCTTCCCTTTTTCTGTGCCTTGAATCTTCAACTAGTTTTCTAACTGCCTCCACTTCTACATATCAGCCCACTTGCTCATCCTCACCTCATGAACTGTCCTTATCTACCTTAACTTCTATTTTTAATTTTCCCCAGTGAATGCTCTTGTGCCTCCCCAGTGATATTCTGGTTTCTTCTTTATTTTTTAAAAAATGGTGTATAATATAATGGAAGACATCATAAAAGGTTTTGGGCTCAGACAGAGCTGGGGTGACTTCCTGGCCCTGCAGTTTACTCACTGAATAATTGAGGAAGCCATCTAGAAAAGGTGCCTTTCTCCTCTGTTGGGATTATCCTCCACATGTACAATCACCTGGTCCTGTCTATTTTTCCCCTTAATTTCTGTCAATTCCCACTTCATTCCATCCTATGCTACCGCTTTAGTCCAGGTTCTTGTAATTTTCCATCAGTGTTATGTATAGACTTTTAAGAAACATCGTGCCTCAATTTTTGGTTATTTTAAAGTCCATTCTCTTCATTGCTTTCATAACCTTATCTTTATGTAAGTCACTCTCTGCCTACAATGTCTCCCTCACCCCCAGATGCCCTGGGAGCTAACTCCAGCACATTTTTCAAAACTCAATTTAGATATTACCATCTCTGGGAATCTTTAGATGACCAGTTTCATAACCCTCTTTCCTCACCCACACACATACTTGCAACTCTCTGGGTCAAGTGGACCTCTTTCCCATGTAATCCCACATGGCTCCAAAAAATATATTAATACCCTGTTCGGTCATCATTATTTATATATGAGTTTATCCTTGAGGGAAGGAATTTATTACTTCTGTCTCTGTAATTTCTAGTACCTGGAACACATTCAGTACCCTCAAAAATATAAGGGTTGGAGCTACCACTATTTTTCCTATAAACAATTGAGGATATAATAAACAATTTATTTCCTAGAAATAAACGGAACTCCCCTTTATTTGTTCAGCAACATGGGTTTTCTCTATTATTCCTTTTTTCACTTCCAGCTAAGAGAGTCTAATAGGTCAGCTCCCATTTACTATTGTATTACGTTTGAAGATGATTATTAAGGCAGACAAGCAGGATAATTTTATTGACTTGATTTTGTAAAATTCTTCTAAGTAGTGAGCAAACTGATCCTTTATCCATGTATTCATTTAACATACAAGCACTCACTGTGTGTCTGGACCTCTGTTAAGAAAGAAACCATTGGTACAAAAAAATGGAAAATACAGGACTTCAAGTTCACAGTCTAGCACAAATATACTGAAAATACCTTCTCTCCCTCCTTAGTTGCCTTTTGGAAAAGGAACTACTTATCATCGGGCATGCCATTCTTGTGTCAAATGATGCCTGCTATATGTCTAATCAATATTTGTTAAATAAAATTTATAATAAATAAAATGTATAACTAAAAAACAAAATGCAGTAGTTCCTCCATATTCAGTCCCAGAAGTTGGAGCTTATTCACAAAGTTGTGGATTTTTTTTTCCTTCTGCCTTTCAGCAGTACTTGGCCAAGCTGACATTAGTCTTTTAGTTATTATTAGATAAAGCACTCATCTGCCTTTTCACACTCTTGCACCTAAAGGCATCACCTTATATTAGTGAACATTGGACATGACACAATGTCAAGCTGGACTTCTGTAATGAAATTCTGAATATCTCTGGGATGACCTCTAACTTGGCCCTGTAGTGAATGTATGCCTGTTGCATGTATCTCTTTCCAAAAATCCTCATCTGTAATTACTAAGATTTTTATATTGCTAATAGGAGAGAGTTTTAAAGGAAAAAGAGACATTCAAAGTTCTTTATTTTCTAACTTTGGTGTCGACTTTCTCTTAACCTTTGGGCCTGAGGAGTGAATTGTACTGATGTAGCTACTCACTTCAACGTCTATGGAAAATGCTTCTCCTTTCCTACTGGTGAAGATACAGAAAGGAATAATAGTAAGAATGACGCCTCAGCAGTCTCCATCCCTTCATTTCAAAGTTCTTAAGTAAGCGATATTCTTTAATATGGAGACATAATTTATATTGCTTAACTTCTCAGAATTATTTTAAAAATCTGGTTTAGGAGATGCAAAACAAACAGGAAAAGTTTTATTTTCCACGAGGAAGCTCATGAAGAGTTTTATTTTCTTTTTGACATATGGATTACTCCTGAGTGGCTATACTGCTTGTCTAAACACAGACTACTTTAAGAATGGGAAAAAATACGTATGAAAATGGAAACTTTCTATGTAATATATTTGGTGTTCTGGACCAAAATTCATGCTACACATATGTCTGACTTTGATGGCCTTTACAATTTCAAGAAAACAGTTGCAATTTTGAGCAAAATTTTCCTCATTGTAATATTTTAATAGTGTCATATAATGGAAAAATTTTAGAAATACTTCTAAGAGAGTTTTCAATTTCAAGCAGAAATGCTTCTTTTCTAAATAAATACCACTCTAATTAATAGACCTTTAGCAGTGCTGGTGCTATCTAGGATTTATACATTTTTGGTTTTCTGGAAAACTGCTTTTGCATGTTAACCTTTCTACTGCAACATGTTCTCTTCAGTAGATGAGTAAACATGGTGAGTTAATGTTACACAGCATACCCAGTTAGGACTCTTCTTCTTAAAGGATCTTATTCTCTTTAGAAATCTGCACATATTTTCAAATGCATCACATTAGAGTCACAAGTCAAGAGGTGGTGTTGCCTGCTTCAATGGCCTTTATTCCCACTATACCAGTTCTCACTCTTGATTCTGGTACTTCCTGGCAACTGTAGCAGCTCTCCACTATCAAGTACTTAAGAAAAAGCTAAGATGATTTCCTTAAATTTGAACATGTGTAGAGCAATGAGAGAAAGGTGAGGGATAGCAAGGATAAAGTATGATAATGTTGAAAAATAGAAAGCAGTGGTATGTGCTAATTTAAAAGAAAGCTATTTTAAGAAAATCATCATGTGTACTTCTTAGAAATGTAAAGGATCCTCATTTTGTATTTAATTATGTAAGAGAATGTTCTAGAAAAAAATTATATATATATATAATATAATATATATATTATATATATATAATATATATATATAGTTTAAGTGTGTTTTGGTAGTACTCCCAGATGGTAGTAACTATTGGTCTCTAGTATATGCTCCTCAAACACCTGTTTTGCTATGTATTAATATATCTATATGTGTATATATAGAAATAGTGTTGTGGTTTTTAATTTTCACATAAATTGTCTTACTATCAAAATAATAATAATAATAATAATAATAATAATAATAATAATAATAATGTGGATAGGCTGGGCACACCCATCCCTGTAACTCCTGCACTTTGGAAGCCTGAGGCAGGCAGATCACAGGAGTAGAGACCAGCCTGGTCAACACAGTGAAACTAAAAATACAAAAAAATTAGCTGGGCGTGGTGGCACACACCTGTAATCTCAGCTACTAGGGAGGTTGAAGCACGAACATTGTTTGAACCCAGGAGGTGAAGGTTACAGTAAGCAGAGATCACATCACTGTACTTCAGCCTGGGCAACAGGGCAAGACTCTGTCTCACACAAATAAAATAAATAAATGTGGAGAAGCCACGTTTATTAGTTTCTGTTGCTGTGTAACAACAAATTTAGTGGCTTGAAACAACACACATTTATAATTTTGCCATTTCTACAGGTCACGAAACTGGGCACAATTTACCTTAGCGTTCTGAACAGGCACTTATAAGGTTGCAGTCAAGGTGTTGGCTGGGGTGCAATCTCACTTGAGGCTCAGGGTTCTCTTTCAATCTCACCATCTATTGACAGAATTCAGTTTCTAGTGGTTGTAGGAATGAGCATCTCAGCTCTTGGAGGCTGGTAATCACTTCCTGCCACACAGCTCTCTGCACAACATGGCTATTTGATTCTTCAAGGATAATGAGTGCATCTGTTTCTCACCTCTAAACCATCTTTTAAAGAACTCATCTGATTAGGTCAAGTACTGATAGAATGTGCTTCCTATTTGATAACTCAAAATGAACTGATTAGGGATCTTTAATGTATCTAAAAAACCTTTTAATTTTTGCTATATAGTGTATCATCTCATGAGTGCGTATCTCATCATTTTCACAGTTCCACTCATACAGAGGGGAATTAACAGGGTGAGTACACCAGGAGACAGGAAGCTTGGAGGCCATTCTATAATTCAGCCTACCATATCATATTATAGCACAAGTTTTAATAATTCAGAGAGCTTGGTTTAATGCTACTCAAAGCAGATAGCTTTATACGTTGAATTGACACAGTTTATTAGAGACTATGATGCCTTACACATACATATAAGTTTTCTAGAGGCCTTCTTTAAAGAGATGGCACCAGAGTTCAGATACAAAATAAGAGGTTAGTAAGCAACTTGTTACACATATAATTGCAAGTGATTACTAAACATGCAAGACCATACTTTTATTTGGCTTGCTTGAAAAATTTGTTGGATTAAATTGTATTTTTATTTACACATTTGTCATTCAACTACACTGTCAAATCTTTAATATTACTTGAGTCATATTTCTAGAACCTTTTATTACTTTAATGATTGGTTAATGGTTATGATTCATTTTAAGTAGATCCCACAGATACACAAATTATGATTATGAAAGACCATTTTGCTTTCAGCTGCCGTGGTTAATGTGCTTTTATTTATTTCCCATTTAATTTTTAAATAGTTTTGGAGAAATGTTTTATTTTCAAGGATGATTTGTTTGTATGTTTTGATTTTTAAAAATCATGTTTCATTTTCCCTAGTATCTAAACCACCTTACACATTAACATGCATCCTTCAGTAAATGTCTCCTGTCTCTTCCTTCTGCACTTAGGCTATTGACTCGGCTGGTTTCAAACAATGTAACTGTTTCTTCTCAGGCTGACGTTATCTTTTCTTTTAAAAATCTTTCTAGGTAATAGAGTCTTGTTATTGAAATCTAATATTTAGGTATGTATGTCACACAAAAAAGTTATGAAATATTTAGGAGTATATTTAAAAGCAAGATATCAACAGGTTTCACCTATGCCTCACCTGCAAAAGTATTGTGTCTTTCTCTATACATACAAATATCTGCAGTTATTTATTCAGTGATGGTGAAATGGCCCAAGGCAGATACATGGAGGGCTTCCCTTTCTGCCGTGTTGCTAAAATTTTATGCTATCACCTCTAATTCCTAAGGGCCATTTTTGCTACCTGTTATAAGTGAGAAAGCCTACTTGAAAGTGGAAAACAGTGGCAAGATAAAGATGCAGCTATAGATAAAATATATATTTTTATAAATACATGACTAAATATTATATACAATATATTAATATAGAGATAAATGGATGGTTGTATATATAGATAATATAGAATTAGAGAAAGCTAAGTTTATACTTCTAAAAATCACAGAAGTATAGAAGTTTATTCTTGTCTAAACACAAACTACTTTAAGAATGGGAAAGTTACATAAGGAAATGGTAACTTTCTATTATAAAAATGTGGATAAGCTCGTACAACATAGTTTTTGAGCCTGTAGATCCAGCTTTGTCTATACCTATTCCAAAATATACCTGCATAATCTACAGATATATGAATTAAACAAGTCTTTTGCTTAAAATAGTTTTGATTTCATTTTTGATATTTGCAACCAAGAAAGTCCTAATGAAACAATCACACTGTGTATTGGTCATTAGAACACAAATATATAATGAAATAAGAAAAGGGATACAAATGTACAACTGACATGATTACAGCAATCACAGATGTGCTTATGAACATGGTAGGGAGCTTTGTGGAATGAATGAGTAAAGGTAAAAAACAAATTCAGTGTGATTGATGTATACTCAGAATTGTTCAAGTTGCTAAGTTCTCTAAGTCTGTACTATACATTCTTAGAAGCTTGATAAAATATTAAAACAAATAAATAGTAACAACTATATAACATAAACAGTGAATTATAGGCACTCTTTATAATATGATACAAGATAGTGTAAAAATGTTGAGCCTAATCCTCAGCAATACCAACCAACTAAGGTTATAAAGTGCATTTAAGTGGAATGCTGAATTACCAGTTAGAAAGATCAAATCATTGTGGGTGCTATTTCCTCTCAGCCTCCCTAAATCTACTGTTCACCTTTCTCCATTCTACTCTAAATCTTGGGAGACTGACCTTTACATTCTCCTTTTTGTGATTTCCTAGCTCTCTGGCTTAAGTTTCAGTTAAAAGAAGTTACCAAAAGAACTTTCAGAGAGAGTAGGAAGATGACATCAAAGAATTAATTTTCTCTATCCCCACCATGCCACGGTGGTTTAGCTACATTTATCTAATGAAGGCCAAGGCTTCTGTCGAGCAGCCCTCTCCATATCGCTACCATCGTGGGGTTCCAGCAACCATTCCCTCTACTTCCCCTCTCAGGCTTAGTAGTGGTACTGGCTCTCCAGTATTGGTCCTCTAGGAAACTTCTCAATTTCTCTAAGCATTGCAAAATTACTTGGATTGAGCATGCCATCTGTTTTCTGACAGTACTCAAACTGAAAAAAGTTATTTTTATTTGTCTTTTATATTACATCCTGTAATTTCCAAATATTCTACAAAGTTCATACACTGCTTTTTAAATCAGTTAACAACAAATAATGTTGGAATGTATTTATTTGAATATAGCTGATAAACATTTGCAGAAATTTGCATTTCAAGATACAGAATAGTGATGATTTCTGAGGGAAAGGAATGAATGTATGTTGACATTTATATATTGGTGCCACATTAGGGACTTTGCATAAATTATCTCATTTATGCAATGGTATTATAGTTTTCTATGTTTCTATTTTACATATGACATAAATCAGGCTTTTTTATACATCTAGCATTCAGAAGCAGTAATTCAAGATTAAACCACACATACAGACATGATCAACAATAAATTGCATGCCTTGATAAAGAGGATGATACATTTATGATATAGGAAACAAGGATCTCTGCTTTGCTGGGAGAATAAGAACAATTCTTGCTATCTTTAAAATAGTGAAGAGTTGTTGAGCAGCTACTATACCTTTTTTTGTTGGATACCATACTGTCCAGCAAAGTATTCACAATTTTAGCAAAGTCTCAGGATACAAAATCAATGTACAAAAATCACAAGCATTCCTATACACCAATAACAGATTGAGAGCCAGATCATGAGTGAACTCCCATTCACAATTGCTACAAAGAGAATAAAATATCTACGAGATATTTTAACTAACAAGAGATGTAAAGGATCTCTTCAAGGAGAACTATAAACCACTGCTCAAGGAAATAAGAGAGGACACAAACAGATGGAAAAACATTCCATGCTCATGGTTAGGAAGAATCAATATCTTTAAAATGGCCATACTCCTGAAAGTAATTTGTAGATTCAATGCTATCTCCATCAAGCTACTATTGACTTTCTTCACACAATTGGAAAAAAAAACCTTAAACTTTATATGTAACTAAAAGAGAGCCTGTATAGCCAAGACAATCCTAAGCAAAACAAAACAAAACAAACAAACAAACAAAAAAAGCTAGAGTCATCATGCTACCTGACTTCAAAGTATACTTCAAGGCACAGTAAAGAAAATAGCATGGTACTGGTACCAAAACAGAGATATAGACCAATGGAACAGATCCGAGGCCTCAGAAGTAATGTCACACATCTATAACCATATGATCTTTGACAAACCTGACAAAAACAAGCAATAGGGAAAAGATTCCCTATTTAATGAATGGTTTTGGAAAAACTGGCTAGCCATAACTACAGAGCTGAAACTGGATCCCTTCCTTACACCTTATATAAAAATTAACTCCAGATACATTAAAGATTTAAACATAAGACCTAACACCATAAAAATTCTAGAAGAAAACCTAGGCAATACCATTCAGGACTTAGGCAAGGGCAAGTACTTCATGACTAAAACACCAAAAGCATTGGCAACAAAAGCCAAAAGAGACAAATGGGGATGTAATTAAACTTAACAGCTTCTGCACAGCAAAAGAAACTATCATTAGAGTAAACTGGCAACCAACAGAATGGGAAAAATTTTTTTGCAATCTAACCATCTGACAAAGGGCTAATCCAGAATCTACAAAGAACTTAAATTTACAAGGAAAAAAAAAAAAAAAAAACAACCCCATCAAAAAGTGGGTGAAGGATATGAACAGACACTTTTCAAAACAAGACATTTATGCAGCCAACAAACATATGAAAAAAAACTCATCATCACTGATCATTAGAGAAATGCAAGTCAAAACCACATTGAGATACCATCTCATGCCAGTTAGAATGGTAATAATTAAAAAATCAGGAGACAACAGATGATAGAGAGGACGTAGAGAAATTGAATGCTTTCACATTGTTGGTGAAAGTGTAAATTAGTTCAACTATTGTGGAAGACAGTGTGGTGATTCAAGGATCTAAAAATAGAAATATCAATTGATCCAGTAATCTCATTATTGGGTATATACCCAAAGGATTATAAATCATTCTGTTATAAAGACACAGCCACAGGTATGTTTATTGTGGCACTGTTTACAATAGCAAGGACTTGGGACCAACCCAAATGCCCATCAAAAATAGACTGGATAAAGAAAACGTGGCACACATACACCATGGAATACTATGCAGCCATAAAAAAGGGATGAGATCATGTCCTTTGCAGGGACATGAATGAATCTGGAAACCATCATTCTCAGCAAACTGACACAAGAACAGAAAACCAAACACTGCATCTTCTCACTCATAAGTGCCTGTGAACAATGAGAACACATGAACACAGGGAGGAGAATATCACACACTGGGGCATGTTGTGGGGTGGGGAGGCTAGGGGAGGGATAGCAGGGGGTAGGGGATTGAGGAGTAATAACATTAGGAGAAATATTTACTGTAGATGATGGGGGGATGGATGCAGCAAACCACCAAGTCATGTGTATACCGATGTAACAAATCTGTACATTCTGCACATGTACTCTGAAACTTAAAGTATAATTAAAAAAAAGAAAATTCTCCGAGTTAAGATATTACATGTTAAATTATTTCCCCAACTGGATGCTCAAGGCTTAGAAAATGCCTTCAAGATGCACTTGGAAGGGAGAAGATGACTGTGAAAATCTTGACAGATCATTAACAACATAGCAAGTAAGACTCTATCTAGTTCGCAACTTTCTACCAGTAATCTTTGAATTGTTGTTGCTAGTCAGTACTTGATTTAAGAAATTTGGTAAAATAATCTTTCAGGATCTGTGTTAGAATGCAACTTAATATCCACTACTGGAAAATAGTACTGGAAACCCCAGAACTTGGGACACTGATTTTATTAAAGTTCTCAATAAAAATGTAAAATGTCTCTGTTTTTTTTTTTTAGACAGACTCTCACACTATTGTCAAGGCTGGAATGTAGTGACTTGATCTCAGTTCACTACAACCTCTGCCTCCTGGGTTCAAACAATTCTGCCTCAGCCTCCCAAGTAGCTGGAACAACAAGCATGTGCCACCACGCCTGGCTAATTTTTGTATTTTCAGTAGAGAAGGGATTCACCATGTTGGTCAGGCTGGGCTCGAACTCTTGACCTCAAGTGATCCACTCATCTTGGCCTCTCAAGTGATAGGCTTAAGGCATGAGCCACTGTGCCTGGCCAAAGTGTCTTAAAGCACAAGGTGACGAACAGAAGACAGAAAAAATAATTATTTCATTTTGACCTTCCTGATCTACATGAATTATTTTAGATTTTGTCACTCAGCTCTGTGAACGTGGACTCTACTATTTGTCTTTCATTTGATCACCAACTTATTTTCTTACAGCTTTGTGAGGTGTAACTAACAAAAACTATATATATTTAAGGAGTATAAAGTGATATTTTGACATACATGTACATTGTAAATTGATTACCACAGTCAAAGGTATTAACATATCTATTTTCCCACATAGTTTATTTTGTAAGTAGTCACGTGAAGAGATATTATTTTAAATATTTTACATTGAATATAGGAAAACCTATTTCATATTCTTTTTTTTTTCTCATCAGAGACTTAAATACACACAGATCATCCTTAAGACACAGAGGGAAAATATACCCGACAAAGGCAAAAGGATCTCAATTTATGGTTATCAAACACTTTTCTGCCTTTATACACACCCGAGTTATGTCTTCACATTCAGCAGTGACAGGAAGAATGACTGAGATGATCACCAGGGAGATGGAAACATGGGGAGATTCTGAGACCACCTGTTTAGATGTTTGACACTTAGGGTTTAGGTTAATCCAATCACCCTCTGACCCAAGGTGAGAAACTGTGATTGAGAGTGAGTTTGTATGTGCTCATGTCTATTTTGAATATACTAGAAGATTCCAAATGTTCAGTTTTCCAATCAATTTCAGAATAATTTATATGAATGCTATGGAAAGTGATGGCTATTATCCTGGAGACAAAGTGCTACACAAACTGTGCTCTCTTAGTGTCCTCTCATGGCTCCTGAAGACCACCATCCCTGTCAAAACCCATTTGCTGTTCAGGCCTTGCTTTGAACAATTGATTTAAATATTATTGATTTGAAAGTAGCAGGGAAGAATGGTAGGGGGGAAGGGAGAAAAGTGTGACAGACAACTAAATCATTTAAGTAGAAAGAATAAACTAAAACTTAAACATAATTTTCATGGATATACTAATATCTCCACTGCATATTTGCTTCTTAAAGATAAGGGTGAGGAGAAACATTTGAAGACTGCATAATCTAAAAAAAATAAATCAGTTTGAAAAGATGAAGCTACAAAAGAAATGTCATCATGCTACATCTTCATCACAAACTTTACAGCTGGATTTTCTGGCTGGAAGGAAGGCCGTAACAGTGCAGCTCCCATTTGCACAGCAGCTGACCTTGGACTCTATTCAGAATTGTTTCGTGCTCTTAACACCTGGGATTACCAAAGCAGGAATCCTCAGAAGACACAAATAGTCTCTATTGACATTTAGTTTTCTCCTATAAAGGCCAAGGGTCAGAAGTTAAGCACAAATCCCCAGGACAAAGATCTCAGTTTTCACAAAAACCAAACACAACCCCTAAAAAATCTCTAAAAAATAAATTTTGCATTTATAGACCATTATTTCTGACTTTTCATTTTATGGCATAAGAAAATGTACCTTTAATAAAATTGTGCTACTCTTAACACTTCTGTAAATCTTATTTGTCAACTAACAAAACAAAATATTAAATTTATCTACAGGATTAATTCCTTATGTTTAATAAATCTCAGCTTGCTCTCAGCTTGCACAATTACTTAAGTGGTGATGGAGACCACCTGCTAGGAATTCAAAATCAAGGCAAATGTAGCTATTCCATTTTGTATCATAAGTCAGAATGACTGAGTTCTGTTCCTAAAGTTGCACCCCCCAAATAATATGTAGAATTAGGCAAGTGAGTTAACCTCCCTAGACCATACTCCTGGAAGTAACACTACAAGGGAATTAGACTGAAGGAATTCTAGGGTATCTCCCAAATATAACACCCAAATTAAAAATACGTTTCTGTACACCATTACTCTTACACTGCTCCCACTGCTACTGATGCCACAAAAAAAGAGGTTAGGTGAATTTTGAGTAATATTTTGCATTATATAGGTGTATTTATCATTCAAATGGTTTCATTACTTTTGTTCATTTTAATATTGAAAATAAATATGAAAAGAAAAGTATTTAGGTTTTAGCATTAGCAAATCTAGATTACAAGCCTATCCATCTTAGGTCTATGGCCTTGGAAGATAAAATTAGTATATTTGGCTCTTGGTTTTCTCATAAGTAAAATGTGGTAATTGCCACTTAGCAATCTTGTGGTGAGAACTGACTCAGAATAAATGCAAAATACTTCCCATGAAACAAGTGTTCAGAATCATTGTTTTAAATATTACTCTTAACCAATGATTATCTTAAATACTTAAGTCCCTCAGGAATGTTCATAAGATGGTGTCCTTCATAAGAAATTTATGTATGCAAATTTAAACATACAATGAGATCTTTGCAATGTTTTTACTGGACTAAGCGGAATTTATTGGAAAAATAGGCTTTAAATGATCTCAGTGATTGTGGGTAAGGCCCCTACAGTGTTTAAGCAACTGTCAAAACCTTGAGATGACAGAAGGTTAGAATAGCTCCTTCCCCCTGCCCATGTTACCAGGGGATTTTTCACTGTACATTAATTTTATAATAGGTGATATCATGACTTAGAATTTAGAAGTTGTCTGTCCCAAAGGAGTTAACAAGTACCACTCACAATTGAAGAAGCTATTTTAAGTGGGCTTGGCAGGAGAGCCTCCCTGCTGGAGACAGGATGGGAAAATGAGATGTCAGCCTTGGCAGAAACTATGCACATTTGAAGCTGAAACTGACAGCACTTAGGTGAACAGCGTGTCTTGGCTATGCTGTCCAAAGAAATAACCTGTCAAACCCCTAGATTGAACTGGTATAACTTCCATATGGCCACCAGGTAAACAAAAATATCCTCATACTGACAGAGTCAGAAAATGCATCTGCATATCCAAGCATCCTGCTCAGCAAGTGTCATATGGGAACCATCACATTGCACACCTGGTCTCTACTCCCAAGTAAATCTCTGGGTAAAAATGGCCATGTAATTGACCACTGGAAAGAGTGAATCCTGCACAGTACACAGTATGTTCTACCACTAGGAAGGAAGCCATAGATTTGCCTACTAGATAACATTTTCACATAATTCCTACATTGTTGACATCAATAAAGGAGCCACAGAAGATGTTCTCAATATCTAACCAGTATATTGATAATTATGGAGATAATGATGTTGATGATGATGAAAATTGTAACTGAGATGATAACCTCTAAATTGGGTGCCTATTGGGAGTTTAGATATAATCTAACATATCAAGAAGATACCAAAGGGTCGATTTGAAGGAAAGCCAAAGAAACATGAAAGGGGAAATGAGTAGTTACATTAAGAGAATCTCAACAACCAGGTTGGATCAACAACAAAGTTGGCCTCTGATGCTTGTAAGAGTGTATCTGATGAAGCAATAGCATCATCATGGGAGAGAATGTTAAGAAACCTAGTGAGATCTAGGCCAGAGGCAAAAGGTAGGAATCAGAAAGAAGGGATCATTGGGTGTTTTTCATGGTGAGCCCTTACCCATCCTCTATCCCTGGCCCAGCTTCCCAGAGATTACAATAAAATTCTAGGAATTAAAATGGAAATACTTGCAATAAAGCCTAATCCAAATAAAAAACAGTGTACAATGGTGCATAAGGTTTTAGATTCTGGAATCAGAGAAAACTGATGTGTGATTTAGTAAGTATATAACTGGGGATGAGTTACTTAACCTGTCTCATCCTCAACATAATAAGATGTTTGGATTATAATGCCAATGGCATTAGATTGTTGGAACAATTAACGTAAAATATCTAGACCACGTCGCCTAATGTCTGATATATATAATCCTTTGTTCAATAAAGAACATTTATGATTACTTAAATATATTATTGCATATTAGTCCATTTTCATGCTTTTTTTCATAAAGACATACCTGAGACTGGGAAGAAAAATAGGTTTAATGAACTCACAGTTCCATGTGGCTCAAGAGGCCTCACAATCATGGTGGAGGCAAAAGACATTTTTTACATGGTAGCAGCAAGAGAGAATGAGGCAGAAGTGAAAGTGAAAACCCTTGATAAAAACATAAGCTCTCATGAGACTTATTCACTACCACAGGAACAGTATGGGGGAAACTGCCCCCAGGGTTCAATTATCTCCCACTGGGTCCCTCCCACAACACATGGGAATTATGGGAATACAATTCAAGATGAGATTTGGGTGGGGACACAGAGCCAAACCATATTATTTCACACATGGCCCCTGCCAAATTTCAAAAGAAATCATGCCTTCCCAACGGTTCCCCAAAGCCTTAACACATTTCAGCATAAACTCAAAAGTTCACAGTCCAAAGTCTTATTCAAGACAGTGAACTCCCTTCCAACTATGAGCCTGTAAAATCAAAAGACAGTTAGTTACTTCCTAGATACAATGAGGGTACAGGCATCGAGTAAATACAGTCATTCCAATTGGGAGAAATTGGCACAAATAAAGGAGCTACATGCCCCATGCAAGTATGAAATCTAGTGGGGCAGTCAAATCTTCAAGCTCGAAAATGATCTCCTTTGATTCCATATCTTGAATCCAGGTCACGCTGGTGCAAGAGCTAGGTTGACTCAGTCTTCAGCAGCTCTACCCCTCTGGCTTTGCAGCGTAAAGCCTTTCTTCTGGCTGCTTTCACAAGCTGGTGTTGAGTGTCTGTAGCTTTTCCAGGCACACAGTGCAAGCTGTCAATGGATCTACCATTCTGGGGTCTGGAGGACACTGGCTTTCTTTTCATAGCTCCACTAGGCAATGCCCCAGTGGGGACTCTTTGTGGGGGTGCCCATCTTACATTTCCCTTCCTCACTGCCCTAGCAGAGGTTCACCATAAGTGCCTTGCTCCTATAACAAACTTCTGCCTGTACCTCCAGCCATTTCCATACATCCTCTTAAATGTAGGTGGAGTTCCCCAAACCTCAATTCTTGACTTCTGTGCACCTGCAGGCTCAACACCATGTAGAAACTGCCAAGGCTTGGGGCTTGCACCCTCTGAAACAACAGGCTGATCTGTACCTTGACCCCTTTTGGTCATGCTTGGAGTGGCTGGGAAGCAGGGAACCAAGTCCCTAGACTGCACACAGCAGAGAGATCTTGGGCCCAACCCAAAAAACCATTTTTTCCTCCCATGCCTCTGGTTCTATGATGGGAGAGGCTTCCACAAAGGTCTCTGACATGCCCTGGAGAAATTTTCCCCATTGTCTTGGTGATTAACATTCCACTCCTTTTTACTTATGCAAATTTCTGCAGTGAGCTTGAATTTCTCCTCAGAAAATGGAATTTTCTTTTCTATCCTATTGTCAAGCTGCACATTTTCTGAACTTTTGTGCTCTGTTTCCCTTTTAAAACTGAATACCTTTAAAGCATACAAGTCATCTCTTGAATGCTTTGCTGCTTAAAAATTTTTTCCACCAGATATCCTAAATCATCTGTCTTAGGCTCAAAGTTCCACAAATCTCTAGTGCAGGGGCAAAATGCTGCCAGTCTCTTTGCTAAAGCATAACAATTGTTACCTTTGCTCTAGTTCCCAACAAGTTCCTCATCTCCCTCTGAGACCACCTCATCCTTGATTTTATTGTCCATATCATTATCAGCATTTTAGTCAAAGCCATTCAACAAGTCTCTAGGAAGTTCCAAACTTTTTCACCTTTTTCTGTCTTCTGAGTCATCCAAACTGTTCCAACCTCTGTCTGTTACCCAGTTCCAAAGTTGCTTCTACATTTTTGGGTATCTTTTCATCAGTGTCCCACTCTACTGGTACCAATTTACTGTATTAGTTCATTTTCATGCTGCTGATAAAGACATACCAGAGACTGGGAAGAAAAAAGATTTAATGGATTCACAGTCCCACGTGGTTTGGGAAGACTCACAATCACGGTGGGAGGTGAAAGGCACTTCTTACAGGGTGGCAGCAAGGGAGAATAAGGCAGAAGCAAATTGGAAGCCCCTTATAAAACCATGAAATCTCATGAGACTTATTCACTATCACAAGAATAGTATGGGGAAAATGACCCCCATGATTCAATTATCTCCCACCTGGTACCTCCCACAAAATATGGGAATTAGGGGAATATAATTCAAGATGAGATTTGGGTGGGGACATAGAGCCAAACTATATAAGCATGCATCTCTAAACATGTACCTCTGCATTATGACTAATAGTTTTATCATCTATGACACCTTTTACTCTTTAATCACTACTTGGTTTATTTCTCTGTCTTTATAAAAATTATAGGTAAACAATTCCTACTTAGAAAAAAATATGTGATTTTTATAATGAAAGATGTTCTCCTATCAGGCAAAATTGTTACTTGAAATATTCTAACTTTGGTAAAGTGCATATTAGAAAAGATCAGAATACCACCCACAACCTTGACAACTTCAGATAGGCTCATAAAATTGTTATCTGTTATTCAGCTAAGATTTCACCTAGATGAAAATTTAGCTCTGTTTGACTCAATATTCATGCTTTCCCCACGACATTATGCTAACTCGCAGATCGTGGCTACTATACTGTTTCAAGCTTTTCCATTTTTCCCTCTAAACACACTGTTTCTGCTGCCTGATATGCTTCCTGTGTTGACAAACTTCTGTCTCTGTGAAGGTACGTAAAAACATTACCTTCACAAAGCTTTCCCACAGACCCCAGGACAGAATTAATTACTTCTTTAATTTCAAAGTAACTTTTCTTAAACATTTATTAAGGCATCTAACACAGTGTTCATGCTACATTCCCAATACATGGAACCCTGCCTAGCATATAGCACATGGGCAATAAATATTGGTTGAATAAATGAATTGAACTTTATTTATTTTCAGCTTCTTTATCTTTATAGGTATTAAGCTCCTTAAACATACTGTATAAGCAATTTCTTGAAAATGCTAAACTGGTTACTGTGAAACCCTGAAATAATTTTACTATATTGTCTATGCCCATCTTTAGATATTATAAAGCTCAATGCAATCTAATACCAAAGCTTCAGTCTTTCAATTTAAAGCTTCTTAATTCCCAGTCACAATCCTTGCATGACCAAAGACTCAAAGGTTGACACAAACAAGTAAGCATGTTCTATGTCTACTTTCTTTCTTGATTCACCATTTTACCACATTCTTAAATTTTTATTTCTGATCTTTCAGGAGTTGGTCTCAGTAGACGGTAAGGATTAGAGATAAAGGAGTTAAAAAGGCCTTATTTTATTAGTGCGGTTTTAATCTGAAGATAATGGCCTCAAAAAGGTGGATATTTAAATGCTGTCTTTTTCTTTCATGATGTCTTTTGTGGGCTCGTTTGCTATGTTTGGATGAATATCTCTTTGCAATGTTCCATGGTGCCATGTACTATCTAGCTGGTCATTATAAACTCACTTCCAGAGACTGGCAGTAAACTGTGGCCTCTTGAAGAGAAAAAAGTGACATGGTCAGCCCCCCAATAACCCTCTCCAAAGAAGTTGTCATTGTTAATCTTCCTCATATATCCCTCTATTTACATGATGAAAACAGGTGACAAACACTTATCTGTTATTTTTGCCCACAATTTCAAGACTGCAAACCTTTCATTTAGCATTTTGGAGTAATTTCATTGCTCCCATTTGTTTTTAACATTTATCATCTGGCATGTTATAAAATATAAATTTAAGTGAACGATTAATACATGGATAAATAAATGGAGGGATGAATAGCTGAAGGAGAGAATATAACTTTTGTCAGTTTAAAGAAATACAAATATTCTGTATATTAACCTTTCCAACAGAGAGTCACTGGAGGGTGTAGCATACTGTAGGGAGTAGGAGGGATGCCATAGAGGAGACTCTGATGGACAGAGGGTCATAATTATCCATCCTCAGTTCCCACAGAAAAAGGCTCAGATGAACAGAATATGCCAAGCATCTGTTCTCCAAGAAGACAGAATCCAAGAATCCAGAGATCAGATACTAGCCTAAAAATTTTCAATCGTTATACTACTTTCTGAGTTGAGTGGAGGGATGGCTCAAGACTCATGGATTTAAATTAGGCAGAAATGATTAGCTTAGAGAAATAAGATATTTTCTCAGGACTCCAGGATATCTCAGTTACATGTAAAAATAATTATTTTGGTCTAAAATTAATATTAAATTATAATTTCATACAGTTTTTTTGTTAACTGCTCATTTCACTGACTAGAATGTATTGCTATCAGCATATTTCTCATCACCATTTTATGTTTTATTTAGAGGGTGGAGGCTTTTTCTTTTCCTGGACAAAATCATGACAGGATTCAAGACATTTCTGGCTCTGTCTTAGATAATAGCAATCTTAGGCTCACTTTAACGTAAACAGTATTAGCATTTTCACAAAATTGTAATCAAATTTTATTTTTGAATTAGCATATTTAAAATATTTCTTACATAAAATGGGCCATCTTCAGGCTCAAGTCTTATAGTGGAGGAAGGGAGGTATTTGTTTTTGTTTTTGATTTCCTCTTTCATACTCTTACCTCTTCCTCTATTATCTAACTGCTGATTTAATCGGACAAGGTTAAATCTGAGTCCTGGGAGGATGTGGCAGATGGGAGAAAAATAGGTAAGGAGATGGGTCTATTCTTACTTGGTTGGTGGCTTCCAGTTTTTTGTGAGGCAGATGTTTAAAGCTGGTGACCCTGGGTGGATGTGGCTTATGTTTTCTCTGATGCACAAGTTTCCATTGGCTCCTTGGGATTTAACAACCATTGACTCCTTACTTCCTGAAGTTACCTTAGCTTGAGTAGATGCAGCTATATTCTGTTATACACCTTGTGTTTCCTTTCTCTACCTCTGGTCAAACAACAATAGATTTACTGCTCTTTTCTGCTTAGGTCTTACTTTTCCAGACAGTGTTATTAGACAGGATTCAAAGCAATCTCTTTCTGGGTTATGGTCCACTGCAAACACTCTTGCTTATCTGTGCCCTGTAAACTTTGAGAATGAACACCCACCTTAATGAAGTTATTTTCTTGATTCCATCATCAAAAAGATAACCTTTCTCTTGGCTTCCAAATTTCCTGGGTACAGTAAAACTCCACCCAAGAGTTGACTTTGTATTTCAGATGTATGTCAGGCAGTGGCCACCAAATGCAAGGAAAACATTGCAGTTTTGTCTGAGGGATTCTCTTGACACTTGCTTTACTAGGTTTGGAGTAGGAAAGTAGCAAAGTTATTATCTCAAAGAGGAAGTGAGAGCTCAAAGCCCAACAATACCTCTCTTCAAAGAAATAGCATTTTAACTCCCTCCCCACTTTTCACATTCTGATCCTATTTTCCTTATATTTCTATTTATGCTGGTTGGAGGACTCCAGGAAGCCTGAAAGTGATTTTCCCCAATTTCTTTGAAAACCTACACATGGAAATATGGTCTTAGAATTTCACATTTAGTCTGTCTTGAAGTTTTCCTGGAAACTTCATTTTTAACATACTGTTACATAGTGAATTCAAGGTTCAAACTACAGACTTACATTGAACTTTTAGATCTTAAACGACAAAAGTTAGATATGTTCTATGTTTAGAAAGGTAGTCATACATTCCCTATGCTCTTTACTTGACTTGCATTTAATGGCTCTAATTTTAAGAAATCTGAGCTTAAGAGTACCAGTTAATTCAGTTTATTCAACTTAATTCAACTTATAATGGTGATTTGAAGTAGAAGTTACTACATGCTCTGACTCACAATTTTCTCTGTGTAGGCTATTTCTTTGCCTTTCCAGTTTCTTTGAGAATCCAAGAGCTAGCAGACCATATGCAGCTGTGTGGCTTTTCACATGAACAGAAATCTTAAAACTACTGAATGAAAACTTGTCATTTTACTCCTTTCATACATTTTCAGTAAACGGAATTAGCCTATTTCATTACAAGAAAACTTCCTCTGATCAGTGAAGTAGTTACTAATGAATAAAACTGTAAACAATTAGATAAAGCAAGTTACTCAAAATCTAAACTATTTATCTATTCCAACAGCCAGTGGGAACATGGCCAAAGAAAATAGTATTTGCTCTCTTCTATATTTTCAAAGTTTAATCATGAAAATCTTCATTTAACTGCTATCTTTTTATTCTCATCTGAAAAAAAATTCTAATGTTTATATGGAAAATAACATAAAAATAGCCATAAAAATTAGGAAAGAAGTTGGATAGAATTTGTCCTACAAGATATAAAATATCTTCTAATTTAATAGTCATTAAAATAAGAGCATTGGTACAACAATAAGCTAACAATTAAATGAACATGTATAAGGTCCCAAAATAAATAAATTTAGAAAATTTTATTATATGATTAAGGTGTCATTTTAAATGACTTAAAATTTATTAAGTGATTTAGGACTGTTTAATGAAAACACTAGAAGAACTAGCTGTTAATTTAGGGAAGTATACATACACACACACGTAAAACATACAGGATGGATCTACTAAATATATATGCTTATTGCTTTACTTGACAATAAATACTATTTTAATCAAGATGTGAGACTGAAAGACAAAATAAAAGATACAAAAACAGTACATGTATTAAAAATATTACTAATACTGGAATAGGGATTGCCTTCATAGGTATAACAGGAAAACTAAAAGCTTTAAAAATAAGTTCACATAAAATATTAGAATTTCTCAACAATAAAAACTACATAAATAGTTTGAAGACTGAGAAACATACATAACATATGATTTGATAAAATATGTAGTTTAGGTTATATATTTGAAAGCTTGCAAATCAGGAAGAAAAGTCTAAAAGTTCAATAGAATACTAAGCAATGAATATGAAAAGGCAGCTTACTAAAAATGGAATCCAAATAGCCCTAGATATATTTTTAAAAATGGTCAACCTGCACCAGTGCAGTGGCTCATACCTGTAATCCCAGCACTTTGGGAGGCCAAGGCAGGCAGATCACCTGAGTTCGGGAGTTCGAGACCAGCCTAACCAATATGGAGAAACATTGCCTCAACTAAAAATACAAAATTAGGTGAGTGTGGTGGCACAAGCCTGTAATACCAGCTACTCAGAAGGCTGAGGCAGGAGAATCACTTGAACCCAGGAGGCGAAGGTTGAGGTGAGCAAATACGGTGCCATTGCACTCCGGCCATGGCAATAAGAGTGAAACTCCATCTCAAAAAAAAAAAAAAAAGGCCAACCTTATGCCAATTAAAAGCAAATAAAAACACCCTTTTTTTTTTTACTATTGGGATGAACAAATATAAACACTAATAAATATATTCATTGTTGGTGAGAGTATGAAGATAGATACTATAATAACCTATGGATGTATATTTTGGAAATTTATTTTTTAAAAAGATATGGTAATGCCTAGCAAAACTGTAAGTGTGAATCAACTTCAACTGAACTTTTAGCAGTTCATGTTAACAATAAACTTTTAGCATTTTAATCTAGAAATGTACTCGTATATGAGGATGTTTATTTTAATATTGGCAAGTATACTGGAGAAGAACAAATCTTCATTATAAGGCACTAATTTTTTTTTAGACATAGTCTCACTCTGTTGTGCAGGCTGGAGTGTAGTGGCTAGATCTCAGCTCACTGCAGCCTCCACCTCCTAGAGTGAAGTGAGCCTCCTGCCACAGCCTCCCAAGTAGCTTGGATTACAGGTGTGCACCATCACACCATGGTTAATTTTTGTATTTTTAGTAGAGAGGAGTTTTGTCATGTTGGCCAGGCTTGTTTCAAACTCCTGGCTGGTCTTGAACTCCTGTCCTCAAGTGATCTGCCCACCTTAGCCTCCTAAAGTGCCAGGATTACAGGTGTGAGTTACTGCACCCAGTTCAAATTTAAATTTTATATCCCCCCCCATAGCATACTCTGAAGTAAGATTGAATACAGTATAATAACAAATGAGAAAATCATGCACTATAATTTAAGTATAGAATGGGCCCAACTGTGTACACAATATATTAGAAAATACCAAAGGATGAAAATCATACTGCTAATGATGGCTGATTCTAGAGATGGAATTGAAGGCCAAAGAAGGGGGAATCATTTACTTTGATTTTGTACATTTCTGTACTTTTTGCAATGAGAATGTGTTACTATTATAATTAAAAAAAACATATAAAACACAAAAAACAGTGGTAGACAGAAGGCTTGGCAAAAATGATGCCTAGATTTAAATAGAACATAGCATTTATAATACAGTACAGTGTAATGCTACAGAAATTGAAATTATGGAAGTTGGCCCAAAGAAAGCTTAGCCTAAGAAGAAACAAACTGCCTGATCAGCAGTTAGCTTATGTACTCACCAGGCCAGAATGAAATAATAGCTTCTTATCTTTATCCAAAAGGGATTAGTCCTAGGGAACAAATCCCTTCTTTTTCATCAACTCTGTTAATGGCAGGTCTTACTAAAAATATTCACCTTAATTTTGAAACTGGGAGTTCGATGTGTGAATACTTTTAGAACTAATTGTTATGGTTTGTGACATATTTTAATGATTATTGGTTCCACTATTTATCTCCTAAGGCTGCTGTGAAACTGTCGTCAAAGTGTACTTTTGAGGTAATTGTTATTGTTCAACTGTTGGCTTAAAGCACAAAAACATCATGATAAGTAATAACCATGGGTGTTAAAATTGTAGCTATTAAATTAAAATAAGTAAATACTATTTTTGACCTATCAAACTGACAAAGCTTTAAAAAAAGGAACCTGAGAAATGAAGTGTTGTGGAGGAGTAAAATTGGTCTTTCTTGAAGGCAACTAGGAAATAGAAGTTAACATGTCTTAAAATAAGCATCTCCACTGAGCCAGTATTTCCCTTTTTAATCACATATCTCAAGGAAATAATACATATTTCATCACAGCATAATTATAAGAGAGCAAATTAGAAATGATATAATAGTCAACAGTAGGAGATTGGTTAATTATGGTGTTTCATGTAGTCATTAAAATAATTCTGTAGGAAATCAGAAATTCTACTTGAAATATTAAATAGCAATTTAAACAATGTATCTACAATGTGATTTCATTTTGTTAAGAAGTGGCTTGCTATTTAGCATAACAAATGGTTTAAGAAGAAAGCTTAAAAGTTGTTAACAGTAAATTTAAAAGGTAAGATCATGGATGCAGTTTATCTTCTTCATGATTCTCTTTCTTTTCCAAATTTAAATTTATTTTGCAACTGACAAAAAATGAAAATGATATTAGATGCCTTAAGATTTGTAAAACGACCAATGAGAGAAAGTCTTTCTTGACTTGTCAGGAACAATGCAGTGCATCATATTTTTAGGACTCCCTTCTTTAGTGCAGTTCGCAGTGCCTAGTAATATGGGGTATTGATTAAATACATTTTTCTGACTTATGTTAATTTTAGGCAGCATTTTATATGCAAAAGGGAGATCTTTTTCATTAAACAAAGTTTATTATGCTTCAAATTATTACACAAAGCTGAATAAACAGCCATCTTATTTGAAACAATGAGGAAATACATAACACAAGCAACTGTAAAGTTAATATATTTTGTGGGTACTGAGTGTATTCTTGTTAATTAGCTAAAAATATGTCACATGATTATTAAAAGTAATCATGGCAGGTTGCTACTGGCTCCTAAAAGATTCACAAAGCTCTTGTCCTTGGCAGTGGAGGGAGGCAGTGTGCAAGGGAGTGGATGTAAACATAACTTTATTGAGTGCTTACTGCACTCCACACGTTAGGCCAGGTAATTTACAAGAGCCACCTTCAGCTTCAAAAATAGTGCTTTTCCACTCCAGTTATGCATTAGAATCACTTCAAGGGGTTTGCTTTGAATTTTAGTTACTTATATGACAAAAGCTCAAAATAAGTGTTTGGCATAGGACCCTGAAATCAATATATATATTTATACATATCTTAAATTTATACGTATATATCTCCATATATATATATATATAGAGAGAGAGAGAGAGATATGAGAGATCTCTCATGAGAGATATATAAAGATATATAGAGATACATGTATATATAAGCCATACAAATAAATATATATAGAGAGAGATTACATAGTGCTATGCCAGAAAAAAATATGTATATATATATATATATAAGATATATATATAAGATACATATATATACACATATATAAGATGCATATATATGTATATACATATGTATACATGTACACACATATGTGTACATGTATGTATACATGTATGTATGTATATGTATACATATATACATGTATGTATGTATATGTGTATGTATATATAAAAATATATATATATATATATATTTCTTAAAGTTTCAAATAGCTTTGAACTACTGGCCTAATATCCCTATGAGAAGCATTGCTATTCCTTTCTTAAACATAAGTAATGTGGCTGAGATGGCTAAAATAACTGGTCCATGTTCAGAAAGCCAGCAAATAGATCTAGTTGATTTCTAAAGAAACGTATGTGTATACAGCATAAATAAAATGTTTATAATAATGACCATTTTACTCAGTATTTCCTTTGTGACAGCAAATCTGCGTACAACATCTAAGTACAATAACAATCCTGTAACTTCATGATATAATTTCAAAGATAAACAAATTGAGATTTAGTGAGGATAGTATCTTGTCATTAGCTAAATACCATAAGAACAGAAGAAAAGTACAGGTTCCTTTATCCACCCGCAGCAGAATCATGCTTGCAGTTGTTATATGTGATTAGAGGTCTCAAATAGGCCTAAACAGCAACTCACAATGTGAGTGCTTGAAATCTGATGACCTTGGTCACCCATCTAGTTGCCTGAGTTGACATACATGGGAAAACCATTACGGAACTTTGAAGACGGGTATTATGTAGAGTCTAGAGAGGTGGGGAAATAGAATAATACAGACCCTGAACTCTGGATGATCCTTGAATAGCAAGAGGGAAATAAAGAAAGGTCTGGATATTGGGCAAAAATTTCAGAAAAAAATTAAAGAAACTGAGGCTTCCTGGATTTTGGAAAAACAAAAAACAAAAACAAAACAACAACAAAAAACTGTTTCCAAGACGCAGACACTCCCAGGAAAATGTTCTCAAAGTAAGAAATGGTTTCAGAGGGGAAAAATAAAATCCAGGTTGAGGAGAAAAATCCTCTATTAAGTTTTGTTGCAAGGTGTGCCTTTTAGGCAATATCTCCTAAATAATAAAGGTTCTAAAAAATTTAAGGGGATCTGATCACAGCAACTTCAAATGGGACACAATTACAGTATATTTTGTCTACAAGAATTATAATTTGATACACAGAAAGCCCACAGATGTTTTAAAGAAATTATACCAGTTCATCCTCAAAGTGACAGAAACAGTACAAAATGAAAAGAGCTCTATGACACCTAATGACTCTGTTCAGCAACTGAGCTGTAAAGACTATTTATCTGCAAATATAGGGTACATTTTATGGAAAAGGAAAGATGGCCCAGAAAGAGAAATAAAGAGCTCAAAGAATGAGGCCATGAGATGCAAAAGATCATTCATAGGAAGCAGAATTGAACACTAATCTAGGAACTAAAATTGCTATGAACCAGTGCCAAGTAAATGCTTCCAGTCTGTACTATAAAATGAGATTTTCCACATTTCTGCATAGAACACATTATGAATTCAATGTAGTGAATACTGAAAGCAGCACAGTGTTTGCTTGGTATCTCATGTTTTTCATAACTGAGTAAACAGGAATAAGGAATCTTGAATAAGGCACAATTCTCTCCAAAGACCAGAAAGTGAAGCACCAGTAGGAAATGACACCCTTAGTAAATTATAAGTACAACAAAGAAGCAAGATTGGAGAAGAGTAATCCAGAAGACATACTTGTGGATACTTCTGAAAAAGCTTCTGGAGATCCTAGAAATATCAGGAAAGGGGACTATATTTTGAAGAGGACTGAGACCTTTCTGTCAATAATTTTGATATTAACATAGTAAAATTGGATATTACACAGAAAAGTGACTCTTGTAGTATATACAGGCTAGTGAAAGAAGAATTAAATTGCATGTGTTTTCAGATATACCACATATACAGAATTTAGAGACTGATACTTTGTTTTCATTCTTTTTTAGCATGCATTAGGGAAGGATGAGCCTGACAGGTCCAGAAAAAAGAATCCTTATAGGTCTGACCTTGATACCTTGCCTTACACCCTGAATAGCAAGAATCCAATCATGAGGAAACTACACTAATCTATAAATTCTACATTTTTTAGTATGTATCTTATTTTTCAGCTGTCTATTGGTGTGTGGCAAGCAACCACACTTAGCCACTTAAAACAGTAGCTACTGTGTTATATCTCACAGTTGTGTGGGTTGCTTGGGCACAGCTGGGGAGTTATTTTTCTGGTATCACTCGAAATGTCTTATGTAGATATAGTCAGATGGTGAGTGATGCCAAAGTTAACCACAGGCATGACCGAGACATTGGGAGAGCTGGGCCTCACTCCTTCCTCATGCAACACCAGAGCATCTCCTCTCCATGTTTATCATTGATTCTTCCCAGAGTCTCTCATAGAGTATCTGGATGTCTTACATAGTATCTTTTAGGGTTTCCAAAAAGCACAAAAATGAAAACCACTGGGCACCTTAAAGATCAATCCTCACCCTGGCAAAATGCCACGTTTGCCAAGTTCCATTGATAAATCAAGTCACCTTATCAAAGTCAAGGATGAATTCATGAAACAGATATCATTGGAAGCTGACTTTGAAAATCAGCTACCACACTACAATAGCTGCTCTGTGTCACACACTGTGCTAAGCATATAAGACTAAGCACACTCCTGTGTACTAGGGAAACCTGTAGTCTAGAGTGGCAGAAAAATATTTAATTTTTAAAAATCCACCCTAATAATTGTTCCAAGGAAGAAGTACTGTTTATACTAGTTAGGGAGGTCAGAGAAGGATTCTTGGGAAGTAAAACTAGATCTGACCTGAAGGATAGATGAGAATAAGCCAAATGAGACTAGGGAATGAAATAAGCACCCCAGCAAGAAGAAATCACAGCTGGGTGCAGTGGCTCAAGCCTGTAATCCCAGTACTTTGGGAGGCAGAGGCAGGTGGATCACCTGAGGTCAGGAGTTTGAGACCAGCGTGGTTAACATGGTGAAACCCTGTCTCTACTAAAAAATATAAAAATTAGCTGGGCATGATGGCAGGTGCCTGTAATCCTAGTTGGTTGGGAGACTGAGGCAGGAGAATCACTTGAACCTTGGAGGCTGAGGTTGCAGTAAGTCAAGATTGCACCATTGCACTCCACCTTGTAAGACAGCTCAAGACTCCATCTCAAAAAAAAAAAAAAGATATCACACAAATACAAGCCTTAGCAAACCACACACTGACAAAGCACAGTGAGGCTGTAGCTTGTAAGTATATAGGCCTGCAAGCTGGAGAGGTGGATGGGAGCGTTGCTTTGTCTTTATCTTAGAGCAATGGGAAGCCACTGAAAGCTTTCAAAGTAAAGGACCATAAAGGACCAAGACCAGTGCTGCATTTTGAAAAGATCTCTCAGATGCATGGTGGAGAGTGGATTAGAAGGGGTGCACAGAGGAGAATTTATTCCTCCCGAAGGATACTTTACAATCTTCCAGGAGAGAAGTGAGTTTCTTCTATCTCCTATATCTTAGCATCACTGGGGTCATGATAGACAGGCCCTCATAGAAGTGTTTTCATTTTTTTGCTAATCAGTTTTTTGGCTTCCATTTTCTTTTTCTTATTCAGATAAAAGTGATTCTGGATTTAAAACAACTCACAGGAAAGGGTGATTGAAACCAATCGAATGAAGTAAAGTGTATCTTAAAAGGCAGGCAAGACAAAGAGCCAACTGTGTCACCTTAAACTCTAAATTCTCTCAGAAGAGTCTCCATTTCCACTATGAAGTTCCTCTTGAAATTGCTAATAAGGCAAATAGTAAAACTTTTATTTTCTTGAAACTCAGGCCCTAAAACATTCTTACCAATTTACCTATTACGGCAAAACAATGTGATCCTTAGAGTAGAGAGACAAAGATCTGGGTTCAAACCCTCGCTAGGTTGGGTAAAATTGCCTAAGTTCATGAACCTCTCTGCACTTCAATACTTTTATTTAATAACAAAATTAAGAGGTTAATAGTACATGTCCAAAATGTTGCAATAAATCAATGAGATGATGCAAGTAAAGCGCTTAGCCCAGTGCAGTACACCCTAGTGGTAAAGTGATGTAGTTTGGAGTCAAATCAATCTTGGCTCAATTCCCAGCTCTACCAATTATTAGCTCTATGGCCTTGAGCAAGTTATTTGCAGTGTTGAAGCATCATTTTTTTCTTATTTGCAAAATGCATATAAACATATCATTGTATGGTGTTTTTATGAAGATTGCTTGAAAAAAGCCATACAAAGTACTTAATAGAGTAACTGGCGTATAGCCAGTGACTGGCTATATGGTTATTGCTATCATTATCAGAATTATTAGCATGTAATAAAATTAATTCACTTCTTATTTCATTCCTTATTTTAATTATTTTATCAGGATTTTTCTTCCAACTATTGCCTTCTTCCCATAATTGCCATCGACCTCCCTTATGTGTTATTGTATAGTTCCCTCTCTCTCCCTCTCACTCTTCTCCCCATTTTCTTCTATCTCTTCTCTCAAAATGTAGACAACTAAAACATGAAAATAACAAAAACAATGCAATCATCTAAAAGTTCAAGAAGTTAATTATTGGCAAAGAAATCTGTGAGAACACAGAAAGAAGTCACAATTTCAAAAATTATGAAACCAAATTAATTATTGACACGGGACTAGAGTTTTATAATCCTTCCTACCTCATCTGGTCCCAGTGAACACTCAAAACACTTGATACTAAGCTAAAACATCCACACCCTACTTTCCATAAATAGCCTGCTGAGTGCCTGTCAACCATGAAATGAAAAGGATTCAATTTTTATGGAGTCAGTAAGATCTTTGAATTTACTCTAGATTCAGATATTTTATTTCATATTCTAAAAACAAAACTACTTTCATCTGTCTGTGCTACTTTGGTTTAGAGTCTAAGTTCCACAGTGAACAAAACTGTCTTGTAAAATTTAATTAACATGTAAAAATCAACCATGTCTTTCTTTACCTTTTCTCCTATATCAGGAATAAAATAAAACTTAGCAATAACAAGCATATTTTTCTTTTATTATGAAAGAACAGTTGTCCTGATATACATTTTCCAAAAGGAAACCTTCAGAGATTTTTAGTTTACTACTAGAATTGGTAGAAACTTTAGGAAAATGATAAAAATATTTTAAATGCACAGTTAGGAAAGAAGAAAGACTTCCTTTTTTATATGTGAATGATATATTATCTAACTTTAACTTTTTAGCTCAGATTTTGAAATTATATAATATTACATAATATTAATGTACTCAAGATACACATTTTTATTCCATGGAGCAAGTTGATATGATTGATCTCTTGAATATTATTTGACTTCATGAACTAGTCTTGTCCTCTGCACTTCTAAGAGTAGAGTTCTAATATTGTTCAGTTTTGTTGATACCTATACTGGACTCTAATACTTAATAGGTTAAAACACAAAGTAAAATAACTCCAATTTTGTGCAACAACATTTCAAATACACCTAAGTTTCCAACAATTATTAAACATCAGCTGTTTATCCCTCTTAAATATTTTAGCCATGTTTGAGGTGAACCAGTTAGGCCTCATGAAGTATTATGGCCAAGAAAGGGCCTTTAATATGTATGATATATAAAGAATGTACTTCTATGACTACGTATACTACTAAATTTATGTAGCTCTGTTCATGCAATCGATTAAAATTCCTTTTATTTATGATAATGCATATAAAAAAAATCTTGTAACTTAGACCCTATTCATTCAGAATGCATGACAACTAAAAAGAGGTTTGAGATTATATTCACAGTTACATGTGAAGAAATCTTTCACTAAGCACAGGATATGGGGGAAAGATTTTTTCTTTTTAAATAATATTTGAGAAAACAATTTATTCCTAATATTATAGTGGCATTACTTGCATGATGACATTAATTGACAATATTAACTGATGTTAATTTCCATTGCTATGAAAAATGTTCCATATATTTTATTTATATAATCATATATGATCTTATAAGGTAGAAATAATACATTTCAGTTAATAAATTTAAAAATTCTTACAGTTTTTACTAATTTTAAAGACTAAGGACTTATTCAAAATCAGTCTACAAAGTTTAGGAAGGCATTTTATTCCAGCTGGCTTCCAAGTGCATTATTTTCCAACTCCACTACCAAGTCTCCTATATAAGAAAACGATTGCTACATTAGTTAAATATAGAGTTTTAAGCAGGATGATGAGTGCCTCTCCTTGGCATTGTTAGATAGTTTTAAATACACTATGCATTTGATTGGTTTATGTCCATTCTCTGTCTCTCTTAATAAATTCTAAAGAAGGAGATGATAGCATAGAAAGAGTTTAAAGCAAACTAGGCACATGGCGAGAGAATATTTCCTTTTTACTTCCTTATGCATAATTTTTCATGAAATCAACAAGGCACCAGGCAAGAAGTGAAACAGAGATATTCAGATAAGGACACAAGCATCTCTGAAAATCCAACTCAATTTTTCTTCTGCATAACACTACCACTAAAATGAGCCTAAAAATAAATTCCCAATGTAAAAACATGGTTAGAGTTGGCATAGGATCCTTTAGCCACATTTTAATTATTCCTTAGCTTTATATGAAAATGAATCTTGTTTCTAACTCAGAAGGGGATATGTCAAAAGGTGTCAGTTAGGTACTCTGCATTATTTATTGGAAGTCTACACTGCACAGAGCATTGCACAGAGCAGGGGATTGCCCCTGACATAGGCCTGAATAAGGATGGTTAATTACTGCATATCACTGACCAGTATGGAACATAGTTATACAACAGTCACTTCCTATTCACATTGGTTCTGGCTTGACTTTCTCTGATGAGCAAGATTAACATCTCAAATTTAATGAAATAATATATTACCTCTGGACATTTCAAGTTGCCTTTCTCAGAGGCAGAACCTTGAGAGTCATGGACACATAATTTACTGGCAGAAAATACAATATGCTAATGTATATGTGACATACAGAACAACATATTATAATTCCCATTTTACCTAGACATATTTCAATGTCAAAGACAGTGAAACAAAAAGAGAGGTTAAATCGATGACTTTTCCAGTGTTCTGTTTGGCAATATTACTCTGGAAGGCATTGATCCAGGAAAACAGACTGTCAAATAATAAAGGAAAATGTCGTTAAATTTGTAATGTTTGGAGAAACAAAGGCTAAATAAGAGGACAGTAGAAATTTCACAAGGCTAATTACACATCTGGAAAGGCAGAGGTTGGTAAGTTTCTCTCCAGCCTTCTCTGTAACTGGATGCTTCAAGAATAATATCCCCTTTTTAGAAGATCCAATCAGATCACACTGACAGGACTATGAGAATCCATCCATCTTTACACATTTGTTCTATCTGTAAGAAAGCCTTATGAAGTAGAAATCCCTGGCTATGAAATCAGACTGATAGGAGATTAAACATTAGATAATGTTTTTGTTAACATATGACCTCTAGATACTGAAATGTAATGTTTCATTAAGATGAAAGTATAAGTTTAAATAAACTTTATCAAAGACGCAATGATTTCTTCTTAGGTGGCTTCTTTCCTTCGCCTCGCAAACCAAACTCTGCTAGCTTTAAACTTTTATTCTGCAACTTCATCCTCACATCTCTTATCCATATATAGTTGAAGTGAATTAGGACCTTGCTCTGCTTCAGGCTTTGCCTTAAGGGAATGTTGTGGCTGACTTGATCCTCTCTTTAGATGACTAATGCTGTTTTCATATTTTGCTTTTGGTGGATCTGTGCAAAGTCAATTGAAAACTTTCTGGAAAGGATTCACCATGCTAGATGCCATTAAGAACATCTGTGATTCATGGGAAGAGGTAAAAATATCAACATGAAGAGGAGTTTGGGAGATGTTGATACCAATCCTTATAGATTACTTTGATAACATAAAAGGGCAAAGTGAAGCAGCAGCTGCTGATGGAGAAGCTGCAGCAAGTCATCCTCAAGATCTAGCTAAGGTCATGGATGGAGGCAACTACACTAAACACAGACTCTCCATGTATACAAAACAGCATTCCATTGAAAGGAGATGCCATCTAGGACTTTCATAGATAGAGAGGAGAAGTCAAGATCTGGCTTCAAAGCTTCAAAGGACAGGCTGGCTCTCTTGTTGGAGACTGATGCACTGGTTTAGCAAATCCATTGTTTAGACAAAGGCACAAAGGCACAAATGCATATGCAGGAATGAGACAATGGCATTAACAAAGCAACAAAAGCGACCCTTTGTGAAATGTAAGAGAAATTATTTTTACCACATTTGGAGAATAATGAAACTTTAATGCTCATTTACCATTCTAAAAATCCTAGAGGTCTTAAAAATAATGCTAAATCTACTCTTCCCATGTTCTGCAAATGGAACCACAAAGCCCATCTGAAATATCACTACTCACTGACAATGCATCTCGTTACCCAAGATCACATGTTATCATCCACGTACTCATTGGAGTAGCACTTTTCATTCTCTTCAAGAACTTTTTCTCTGTGTTCAAAACCTGGTCAACTGTTTGATACAGTAGGACTTAACTTTTGGCCTATCTCAGTTTTTGATATGCTTTCTTCGCTAAGTTTAATCATTTCCAGCTCTGGATTTAAAGTGAGAGATGTGTGACTCTTCTTTTCACTTGAATACTTAGTGATGATTGTAGGGTTATTAATTAGCCTAATTTAAATATTATATTTCAGGAAATAGTACTGAGGAAGAGGAGAAAGCTTGGGGAACAGCTGTTTGGTGGAGCAATTAGAACACACACATTTATCGGTTAAATTGGCTCTCTTATATGGGATTGTGGTATCCTGGAATTATAATAGTACTGTCTAAGATGAATAATCTAAGAGCACCATAACAGATATAATGAAAAATTTTGAAATAATTGAGGATTATTGAAATGTGACACAAAGATGTAAAGTGAGCATATACTGTTAGAAAGTGGCATTGATAGACCTATCAGACATAGGATTACCACAAACCTCCAATTCATTAAAAACATAGTATCTTTGATGTGCAGTAAAGCAAAGTGCAATAAAATGAGCTTTGCCTGTATTTTAGAGTGGCAGTCGATACTTTCTTTTATGATTGCCTGATTTTCTTGTACATCCAGTGTATATTGATGGTATATGCACAACCTAGGTATATAGGTTATTAGTATTTTCATAATATTCATTTCTATTAGTATTGTTTCCTTTTTAAAAGAATAATACTCCAGCCAAATCCATTGCTTAAACAAAGGTACAAATGCATATGCAGGAATGAGACAACAAGCATTAACAAAGCAACAAAAGGAAGCATTTGTGAATGTAGAAGAAATTATTTTTACCCCATTTGGAGAATAATGAAACTTTGGTTCACGATGGAGCTAATGGGCAAATCAATGTCCAAAACTAATCATGCTAGCTCTGATAAAAAGCAACTCAAAAAGGAAAAATTGACAAAATATCTGCATAGCTTGCACTTCAGATATAATTTAATTTCAAAAGATGGGTCCATGAGACATGAAGCATTGTAATGTAATAGTGAAGATAATAAGTCATTAAATAATTCTTAAGGAATAGTGAGTAATAAGAAAGAGTCAGCTTGGAGGCTGGATTTATAGCAATCAGCTCTTTTTTTGAATATTATAGTGCTATGGACAGTTGCTATTTATGCTCATTCACTCACTTACTCATTATATTCATTTCATTTATTTGTCCATTCATTCAAATACAAATTGAATTTCTATTATGTGACAAACAATGAAACATTCACAGAGACAATGAAAGGGCATATATGGTCATTAACCTCAGAAAATATACAGTATAGTAGAAGAAAAATAAAACAACTAAACACTTACATGAATGAGATGTTTTTTCCATTATGGTAAACATTTTCAGGAAGTTTAGGTTGGAACAGACAAGGAAAACTTCTTCTAAAAAGATATATTGGGCTAGGTGCAGTGGTTCACACCTGTAATCCCAACACTTTGGGAGGCTGAGGTGCGTGGATCACAAGGTCAGGGGTTCAAGACCAGCCTGGCCAACATGGTGAAACCCCGTCTCTACTAAAATTACAAAAATTAGCTGGGCCTTGTGGTGCATGCCTGTAGTCCTAGCTACTCAGGAGGCTGAGGTGGGAAAATTGCTTGAACTTGGGAGGCAGAGGTTGCAGTGAGCCAAGAGTGCACCACTGCAACCCAGCCTAGGCAACAGAGTGAGACTCTGTCTCAAAAAAAAAAAAAAAAAGGACATATTAACACTGAATCTTGAGTGAGACCAAAAAGCAAGAGTCCCTCTCTGGTTTAGCCATGTTGGCCAGGCTGGTCTCAAACTTTTGCCCTCAGGTGATGCATCTGCCTCAGTCTCCCAGAGTGCTGGGATTACAGGCATGAGCCATTGAGCCTGGCCAGGAGATGAAAAAGTTCCACAGATGGATGGTGGTTCATATGGTTTGGCTGTGTCCCCACCCAAATCTCATCTTGAATTATATTCTCATAATACACAATTGTTGTGGGAGGGACCCAGTGGGAGACAATCTGAATCATGCTGGCAGTTTCCCCCATGCTGTTCTCTTGGTAGTGAAGAAGTCTCATGAGATCTGATGGTTTTACCACTTACTGCATTGTTGGCAGCCACTAGCCACATACTGAACAATTGAAATGTGACTAAGATAGCTGAATATTAATTAATATTATAAGAACATATTAACTAATAAATATTAGTTAATATTTAAATTTTATTTAATTTCAACAGAATTACATTTGAACTTTTTCATGTCCCCTAACTGAAACTCTGAACTCATTAAAAACGAACTCCCTTTTCCCCTACTGAGCCCCTGGCTACCACCATTTTATATTCTGTCTCTATACATTTGACTACTCTAGGTACTTCAAATAAGAGGAATAATGTAATGTTTTGTTACTGGCTTATTTCACTTAGCATAAAGTCTTTGAGTTTCATCATATTATGGCATGTGTCACAATATCTTTTCTTTTAAAGGTTGAATAATATTCCAGTGTATGTATGTATATTTCACAATTCTTTATCCAGTCATCTATTGATGGAACATTTAGGTTAATCCACCTTTTGACTGTTGTGAATGCTATGAACATAATTATCTCTTCAAAAGCCTGCTTTCAATTCTTTTTGTTGTATGCCCAAAAGTGGAATTGTTGGATTATATGATAATGCTACATTTAATTTTATGAGAAATCACCATATTGTTTTTAAAATTTTTTTATTATACTTTAAGTTCTCGGGTATATGTGCAGAATGTGCAGGTTATGTAGGTATACACGTGCCATGGTAGTTTGCCTGTCATCTACATTAGGTATTTCTCCTAATGCTATCTATCCTCTATCCCCTCACCCCCTGCTAACCCTCCCATATCCCTCCACCCAACAGGTACTAGTGTGTGATGTTCCTCTCCTTGTGTCCATGTGTTCTCATTGTTCAACACCCACTTATGAGTGAGAACATGTGGTGTTTGGTTTTCTGTTCTTACGTCAGTTTGCTGAGAATGATGGTTTCCAGAGTCATCCATGTCCTTGCAAAGGACATGAACTCATCCTTTTTCATGGCTGCATAGTATTCCATGGTGTATATGTGCCATATTTTCTTTATCCAGTCTATCATTGACGGGCATTTGGGTTGGTTCCAAGTCTTTGCTATTGTGAACAGTGCCACAATAAACATATGTGTGCATATGTCCTTATAATAGAATGATTTGTAATTCTTTGGTATATACCCAGTAATGGAATTGCTGGGTCAAATGATATTTCTATTTCTAAATCCTTTTTGCAATCTACCCATCTGACAAATGGCTAATATGCAGAATCTACAAAGAACTTAAACAAATAGAAGAAAAGAACAACCCCATAAAAATGGGTAAAGGATATGAATAGACACTTCTCAAAAGAAGACATTTATGCAGCCAACAAACAAAAAAAAGCTGATCATCACTGGTCACTAGAGAAATGCAAATAAAAACCACACTGAGATACCATCTCATGCCAGTTAGAATGGTGATCATTAAAAAAATCAGGAGACAACTGTTGATGCTGGAGAGGATGTGAAGAAATAGGAACACTTTTTATTATTATTATTATACTTTAAGTTCTGAGGTACATCTGCAGATCTTGCAGGATTGTTACATAGGTATACACATGCCGATTGTTACATAGGTATACACATGCCATGGTGCTTTGCTGCCTCTATCCCCCTGTCACCTACATTAGGTATTTCTCCTAATGTTATCCCTCCCAACCTCCTCATGCCCTGCTATCCCTCCCCTAGCCCCCCACTCCTCAGCAGACCCCAGTGTGTGATGTTCCACTCCCTGTGTCCATGTGTTCTCATTGTTCAACATCCACTTAAGAGTGAGAACATGCGGTGTTTGGTTTTCTGTTCTTGTGTCAGTTTGCTGAGAATCATGGTTTCCAGATTCATCCATGTCCCTGCAAAGGACATGAACGCATCCTTTTTATGGCTGCATAGTATTGTATGGAGTATACGTGCCATATTTTCTTTATCCAGTATATCATTGATGGGCATTTGGGTTGGTTCCAAGTTTTTGCTATTGTAAACAGTGCCATAATGAACATACGTGTGCATGTGTCTTTATAATAGAATGATTTATAATCCTTTGGGTATATACCCAGTAATGGGATTGTAGGTCAAATGGTATTTCTATTTCTAGATCCTTGAGGAATTGGCACACTGTATTCCATAATGGTTGTACTAATTTACACTCCCACCAACAATGTAAAAGCATTCTTATTTCTCCACATCCTCTCCAGTATCTGTTGTCTCCAGATTTTTAAATGATCACCATTCTAACTGGTGTGAGATGGTATCTCAATGTGGTTTTGAATTGGATTTCTCTAATGACCAGTGATGATGAACATTTTCTCATATGCTTGTTGGCTGCATAAATGTCTTGTTTTGAAAAGTGCCCGTTCATATTCTTTGCCCACTTTTTGATGGGGTTGTTTTTTTCTTGTAAGTTTGTTTTAGTTCTTTGTAGATTCTGGGTATTAGCCCTTTGAGAGCCCTTGCAAAATTTTTTCCCATTCTGTTGGTTGCCGGTTCACTCAAATGATTGTTTCTTTTGCTGTGCAGAAGCTCTTAAGTTTAGTTAGATCCCATTTGTCTATTTTGGCTTTTGCTGCCATTGCTTTTAGTGTTTTAGTCATAAAGTCCTTAACTATGCCTATGTCCTGAATGCTATTGCCAATGTTTTCTTTTAGGGTTTTTATGGTGTTCGGTCTTATGTTTAAATCTTTAATGCATCTGGAGTTAATTTTTGTATAAGGTGTAAGGAATGGGCTCAGTTTCAGCTTTCTGCACATGTTTAGCCAGTTTTCTGGACACCATTTATTAAACAGGGAATCCTTTCCCATTGCTTTTACATTGTTGGTGGGAGTGTAAATTAGTTAAATCATTGTGGAACACCATATTTTTTAACAGTGGATAAACCATTTTGAATTCTTACTACCAAGGTAGAAGGTTTCAAACTACTCAAGATCCTCAAAAATATTTATTTTCTTTTTTGACAATGGCCATTTTAATAGATGTGAAGTGGTATCTTACTGTGGTTTTGATTTGCATTTTCCTAATGATAGTGGTGTAGAGCATTTTGTGTGTACTTACTGGTAATGTATATATCTTCTTGGGGTAAATATCAATTCAAGATCTTTCCCATTTTTAAAATCAGGTTTTTGTGTTTTTGTTTTGTTGTTGGTAGTATTTAATATCAATCTTATAAGATATATTATTTGCAAATATTTTCTACCATCCTGCAGTATCACTGGTTTCTATAATTCATAATGTATATTAATAGTTACACCATAAGTTCTATATGTAATATATATCATATAAAATATTGATTATAAATAATCTATTATATATTTTATTATTTTATATTATATATAATATTATATATATTTATACACACACACACAAAGTAGAATATTATTTGCTAATACTTGGGTTTCCATGAGGAGAGGTAAACTTCACTCTCCAATGGAAAGAGTGTTAACCTGGCATCTGGGACTCTTCTGTTTTGTCTTTCACTTCTCCTTTCGGAAAGAGAACTAATTTATCTCACTGATGAGACAGCAAGGCTCATCCATTACTTGTTTGACTGGAATCAATTATTTAAAAACCATATACACGTGTCTTCATTCTGTTCCTGCATTCAGTGTCTCTCAGACTTTAGTAATCAAAATCCCTAATAGTCATGCTTTCCCTTCAGGTGATTCTAGATTTCAGGGGATGTAGTAATAAGCTTCATTGTTCTCTGCAAATCAAACAATACTCTCCAATCTAACTCCAATGGCAATAAAGTTGATACTTTGATCCCTATCTAATGCCTCTTTTTGTTTCTTGCTCGGAATCCAGATGGGAAAGAGATATGATTAATTATCATTCTCAAAAGTCCAAACAAGTAACACTGAAGTAAGGATTTTTCCTATGCTTGCTTCATTATTTTAGTTTCACTGCTGCTGATGCTACCTTCTGTAAATCTTTATTAATTCAATATCAATATCATATGCTTTGATGGCACTAAGCAGATAATTTCTGTCATTTCAAGTGTTCAGGTAAAGTCTTGATGATTTTATTTCACATACTCTCTGGGGAAAAAAATACCACAGTAGATGAAGAGCTAGAAAGATGGTGATAAAGTTACTTTTCTACACAAATTTATTGAATTCTATTAAATTACCATTATTATCCAAGAGCTCAGAAATTCTCTGGTTTTCTTATTGAACACATATATGTCTCTTTATTTAAATAAAGTTTAGTGTGAAATTCCTACTATAAATATTTATTATTTAGTATATTAAAAAGTTTGGAAGATTAAAGAAGCCATAAATTCAGAAAAGGCAGATATTATTAATCAAAACTGCAATGATGTTTTGTACTCTTAAAAAAAGGTGGTGAGGAAAGTTTCTGAAATAGAGTATGAGGATTCTATTATGTTTGGTTCATTTCTGTATCCTCAGAACCTCATACAGCATCTGGACCAAAACTGAAGCTCATTCATTCATTTGTTCATTCAAAATGTCTTTATTTGGACCTTACTATGAGCCAAGTGCTTTGCTACGCCTTTAAGACAGTAAGGTAAAAAGAAACAGATATGATCCTACCCTTTTGGAGCTCACATAGGCATAAATTAAGTAATTACACAGACAATCATAAACTTTTAACTGTGATAAATAGTACAAGAAACGATTAGTTACTACTATGGTAGATGAAATAGAGAGATGGTATCTAAGTAGGTAGATCAAGGAAGGCATCTCTCAGGATAGCTTAGTTATAAGGAATGTGTCGTGATTCACTGTGTGAGAGGGAAATGCAAGAATACAGTATAGAAAGAAGAGGAATAGTAAGAAAACAAGGGTTCATGAAATGAAATAAATGAGGGAATGAAAGAGATCAGTGAATGTGAAACAGAGAGAGAAATTAGGATTAAGAAAGGGGCTGGAGGGCAACCCCAAAATGACATTATTAAAAATATAGCAAGAAAAACTAATACCTAGAAATTCATCTAATGGAAGAGAAAAAACAAAACAAAACAAAAAAAGCCCTCTTTTATCTACTCTATTCTCCAAACTGAAAACCATGATTGAAATAAATTGAAATAAATGTAAATAAATGGAGGAATTACTTTATTCATGCACTGGATAACTCAGTATAATAGGATATAAATTCTCTTTAAAACATTTTATGCCGTCAATAAAAACCCAAACAAAAATTCAGCAACTTTTCTTTTGAGATTGGGAAGCTCATTTTAAAATGCCAGTGAAAATGCAAATACCAAGGGAATCATAAAGAAAACAAAATGGTAGGAACTATACTCCTAGATATTAAGATTGATTTTAAAGTTATAGTAACTAAGGCAAGGTGGTATTGAAGGAAATATAGACTCAGACCAATGGAAAAGACAGTGAGTCTAGAACAGACTCACAAATATGTAATCACTTTATTCATAACAAAAAGGGATATTTCAGTGCTTCAGGGAAAGGCCTCTTCTTTTAATAAAGACTACTAGGTCAATAGGACATCCGTATGAAAGAAAAAGTTTCTTAAACCTTAACGCATATCTTTAATGAAAAAAATAAGTACTAGATGTAGTTTTAACCTAATTCTGAATTGCACAAAAATAAAGCTTTTAGAAGAAAACAAAAGATTATCTCCTTTACTTTGGCTAGACAAAAAGTTATTAAATAGGACAAAGAAAATGCCAAACATAAAAACATGATAAATCAGACTACATTAAAAATAACTTTTGTTAATGAAAATTACCATTAAAGGAGCAAGAAGAAGAACAAGGTTTGGGAAAGGATATTTAAAAAATATATTTTAACAAAAATACTCACAGCCAGAATACATTAAAAAATCCCTTAAATTCATATAAAATTGTCACTATCACCATAGATAAAATGAGCAAAATACCCAGACAGCTACTACATAAAAGAGAATACCCAAATGACCAATAAACAAATGAAAGTCAACAGGGAAATACAAATTAAAACTCGATGTGTTATTACTGCAGAGCCATTGGTAAAACAAAAAGAACAGAAAATACCAAATGTTGGGGGTACTGAAACTCTGAAACAATGTTATTGGGAGCATAAGTTGGCATAAGTATTTTGGAAAGCATCAGAAGTATCTACTGAAACAGAATATATGTATATTTTATATCTGGATATAAACCCTACTAGATGGCATAGGTATGGTCACCAAAAGACATGTATAAGAATACTCGTAGCAGCATTATTTGTAACCGCTAAAAACTGCAAACAACCCAAATTTTCATCAACAGTAAAGAGCATTTTAAAGATGTGGTGTATTCATACAATAAATACAATAACTGAATAAATGGCAATTGCCATATAGAACAATGCATGTTGGTGCAAGAATAAACAAGTAGATGAATAGAACAGAAGAGTTAATAAAGAAATAAGCCTACTCATACATAGCCACTGATGTCTCAATGAGGTGAGGACAATAGAATTTTTAGCAAAAGAAGCTCGACATATAAAATTATATGTTGGATGTTCTCCTTTATACAAAGTTGAAAGGCAGACAAAATTAATTTATGGTGGTAGAGATCAATACAGTCATCAGCTTGCAGTGGGGCGGGGAAGGGATAGTGACAAAGGGAGACAGACAGGACATTTCTGAGTACATGAAATGTTATATTTATTTAATCGGGAGCATGCACAAAGAATATACTAACTTCATAAAAATTGATCAAGCTATTCACCTGTGATTTGTATACTTCTCTGTAATATATTTAAAGTGCTTATTAATAAATTAATGAAAGATAAAGGTTGAAAATGAAAGAAGAGGTAGACAAAGCAGTGCCTTAAAATGGTGATAAGGATAATGATGATTTATTTCCTTTGCAAAATAATAGAGGAAATAGTTGGATGTTTTTATCAGGATTGTTGATAGTGATCAGATGTCAGTGATGGAAGAAAGTAAAAAAAATTTGGCAAAATAAGGGTATTTGGTGGATTAAATCAGTAAGATTTGCTATAGGAAGAGGCAAGTAGGGCAGGTGTCATGATCCTTGTCTTAGATTTGCACAATAGGATGGATGGCAGTATTGTACTCGTTTTTTTGTTTTTGTTTTTTTTTTGAGATGGAGATTCACTCTTGTTGCCCAGGCTGGAGTGCAAAGGCGCAATCTCGGCTCACTGCAACCTCTGCCTCCTGGGTTTAAGTGATTCTCCTACCTCAGCCTCCCGAGTAGCTGGGATTACAGGCGTGCACCACTATACCCAGCTAATTTTTTATTTTTAGGAGAGATGGGGTTTCTCCATGTTGGTCAGGCTAGTCTCGAATTCCTGACCTGAGGTTATCTGCCTGTCTTGGCCTTCCAAAGTACTGGAATTACAGGCATGAGCCACTGGGCCCAGCCAGTGTCATACTTTTTTTTTTTTTTTTAATTATACTTTAAGTTCTGGGGTACATGTGCAGAATGTGCAGGTTTGTTACATAGGTATACACATGCCACGGTGGTTTGCTGCATCCATCACCCTGCCATCTACATTAGGTATTTCTCCTAATGCTATCCCTCCCCTAGCCCCCTACTCCTGGCTATCCCTCCCCTATCCCTCCAAACCCTATTATCCCTCCCCAGCCCCACCCTGTGCTGTGGAGGTCTAGGGGAGGGGGTTAATAAAGAAATAAACAGAAGTTATTTTTAATGTAGTCTGATTTATCGTGTCCCTCCCCTAGCACTCCACCCACTGACATGCCATGGTGTGGGATGTTCCCCTCCCTGTGTACATGTGTTCTCTTAAAATCCTGAGTCCTAAGTTTCCAGGAAAGGAAATTCTGAATTTGTCTTTGTTTTTGGAAAAGCTAAAATTATAAAAAGATTCTCATCATCACTAATCATTGGCAAAATGAAAATCAAAACTGCAATGAGATATTACCTCACACCTATTACGATGTCTACTATCAAAAAAACAAAAGGTAAAGGCGTAGGAAAGGATGTTAAAGAATTGGAACCCTTGTACATTGCCAGTGGGAATGTAAAATAATGCAGCCACTGTGGAAAAGAGTGTGGGGGTTCCTAAACATTAGAAATAGGACTGCCATATGATGCAGCAATACTAATTCTGAGTATATACCCAAAGGAATTAAAATAAGAATCTCAAAAAAGATATGTACACTCCCAAGTTCATTGCAGAACTAGTCACAACAGCCACCTTAAGGGAAAAACCCAAACATACATGGACAGATGAATAGATAAAGAAAATGTGGTATATACAAACAATGGAATATTATTCAACCTTTAAAAAGAAGAAAATCCTGCCATTTGGAACAATATGGATGAATCTGATGGACACATTGCTAAGTAAAATAAGCCAATCACAGAAGGACAGATACTGAATGATTCCACTTATATAAGATGCCTAAAATAGTCAAACTCATAGAAGCAGAGAACAGAATATAGGTTACCAGTATCTGGAGAGAGGGGAAGTTGCTGTTCAATTGGTATAAAGTTTCAGTTACATAAAATAAACATGTTCTAGAGATCTGCTCTGCAGTATCGTGTTGATAGTCAATTGTTTTACACTGTTGACTGTCAGCACTATGGTGTTTTACACACTTAAAAATTTATTATAATGGTAGATATCATGTTAAGTTCTTACTATAAAACAAAAGGGATCCGAGGAAGCTTTTGGAGCTGATGTGTAAGTCTATCAGGTTGACTGTGGCCACTGCTTCACAGGTATATGCATACATTCAAACTCATCAAGTTATATACATCAAATAAGTGACGTTAACTGTACATATATTCTACTTCAATAAATATTTTTTAAAAAAGAAATTGAAAGGGCTTAAGACAGCCTTAAGAAATTTCAACAGTGAATGGCGGGTAGAGTAGGATGAACAAGTAAATAAGACAGAGATAATAGTGGTCAGACAGTGGAATAAAAATTAGGAGACAGATGGATCATAGAAGCTAAGATAAATAATTGTTTTAAAAGAAAGGGAAATGCCAACAGTATTGACGGCTGCCCAGAGGTTAAGTGAGAAGTAAAATTGTACATTTATTCAGCAGAGTGAATAACTGTTGAATGAGCAGATAAACAAAGCTGGGTTTTCTGTGCAGTTAAATGTGTAAAAGAAAACCACTAGTTTGAAGAACACTGAATTGAACTTATTGAAAGTAACACAACACATCATTCACAGAATGCAAAATGTATTCAATCATGAATTTCATCATACCTTGTCTTTCTAGTAATTCTATGTTGATCATCTTCAGAAACCTCATTAAAGAAAAAGATTCTAGCTTGACATTGAAGAACCTGATCTTTTAGATGTCTGATTACAATTCTGCTTTAGTTGCTTAAAATAAGTTTTGTTAATCAAAACAAAGTACAACTTTTTGTTTAAACCAAATACTCTTAAAGTGCCTTTTTTTTTTCCAGTTGCTGAAACCACTGGTTTTTAGGAGAGCAAATTAAGAATGTGGAATTTTAGCTAAATATTTCAGACAAGGCATATTAAAAAGCAAATGTCCAGAGTTCAAATTATTTTTAAAAACATTTTCTATGGTGAATCATTTCAGACTTTACTAGAACTCTAAAATTATGATTTCAGTGAAACATAATTAATTCAAATATAATATCCAATTAAGCAGGATGTTTAATCATTCAGAAATATTGGCCTGAATTTTTACCTCTGATAAATCATCTTACAATGTGAAAAAGTAAATATTAGTTGACAGAATGTCACAGAACTTAAAGGTAATTTTAGAGTCAGGAAGATGTGATTTGGGATCCTAAAATTCTCCCTTTGCATACTAGGTACCTGCAAAGTCCAGGTTCTCTTATCAGAAAAAAATGGAGTTATCAGTGGGCTGTATTTCACAAGGCTAAAATTGATGAAGAAAATAAAACCATAAGACTGTGATAGATACTGTGGAAGACACAGTCATGAATGGGATAAGGCCCCATCACGAATAATAACTATCATACAAAGTAAGAACTGGCACATGCCAAAAGAAAAGGAAGAAATAGGGGAATTTACCTGTGACTGCCGAAAGCTTGGAAAACATTTTATTATGAGAGGCAAATGTATTATAGTCACAAGTGCAGGCTGAGTGAAGAGAGGGGTGCTGTTTAACTCCTGATTCTACTGTTTGTTAGTGACCCTGTAGCTGAACTTTCAGTAATTCTGTGCTTTTATTTCTATAATGGAGTTTCTAATAATATCTAGTGGATAAATGAAGTAGAGTATTGAAAGCACTTACAACAACTATTGGCACATAGTAAATCATCAGTAATGTCAGTGGGCAATTTTAAATGTGTGCATATTTGACCCAACAGCCAGCTACCTGTCTTTCATGTGCTACCTGCCCTTTCTCTTTTAGACAAGCTTTAGGTTCACAGCAAAATTGGGAGGAAAGTACAGAGATTTTCCATATATCCCCTACCCCCAACTTGTATAGCTTCCTCATTATCAACATTGGGTAGGCTATTTTTAACCAAAGTAATGCAGAATGATCTTCATCCTGACTGACTTAACCCTACTCAGGCCAAGTAGAATTGAGATACCAGGGATTTGAAATTGTGACTTTGAAAGAGTTGAATTCATCTCTAAGTGCAAAGGGAAGCAGTGGGCTACGTATTCTATCAATTGAATTAAGTTGCAGAGAAGGATATTTAGAAGAAAAAAAAGAATTAAGCAGATATAAAGTGAGAAGGAGTGTTGGAAAACAGAAAATCTCAACAATGATTTAGAACTTGGTTTCAGTTCTTTTCTCAGGCCAGCTTTATTCTTTTATTTCAGTAAATGTCCCTTTTTGCCTAAGAGAGTATAAATTGATTTATGTCATTGGCATTGGAAAACCAACTAAATCAAGATGGCATTTGAATTCTGTTTTGGAGAATAGGTATGATTGAGATGAAGCCATGAGAGAGGAGGAGGCTTTGTCAGCTGAATCATCTTAATCAAAGAGATTCATTACATAAAATTTATCTTGGTTTAGTGTGAGGCCATGGTAAAAGAAGGAAGACAGGGCCGGGTGCAGTGACTCACGCCTGTAATCCCAGCACTTTGGGAGGCCAAGGCAGGCAGATCATGAGGTCAAGAGATAGAGACCATCCTGGCCAACATGGTGAAACCCCATCTCTACAAAAAATACAAAAATTAGCTGGGCATGGAGGCACACGCCTGTAGTCCTAGCTACTCAGGAGGCTGAGGCAGGAGAATTGCTTGAACCCAGGAGGCGGAGATTGCAGTGAGCCGAGATCGTGCCACTGAACTCCGGCCTGGCACCTGGTGACAGAGCAAGACTCTGTCTCAAAAAAAAAAAAAAAAAAAGAAAAGAAAGAAGATAGTAAGTAAAAAAATTCATAAAGATAGTTTGGGCTGAGATTAAGAAAGGTCTGGAATAACATGGTTAAGCTTTTGATTTTATAAGACAAGAATTTGATATAGAAACGACATAACTGTGCTTGAGATTTTTAATAATTATAATTAATATTTACAGAGCATCTAGTATGGCCATGCATCTTGCTAACCTTTTTATATGCATTTTCTTACTAAACTCTCCAACAATCTCATAAACTAAAAACCACTGTGCTCATAGTTTCTAGATAAAGAACCTGAAGTTTGGAAAAGTTTTGGAATTTGCCAGAGGTCACAAAGCTAGTATGCATTGTAGCCAGTAACATCAACCAAGCTCTGCTGACTAATCCTAAATTCTTCATGAGTATGCTACATTTTCCATAATATGTTGGACAGATTTACAAAATTCATAAACTCTATATTGGCCAGACAGGTAATAAAAGTGAGTAAAATAAATCACATGGAACGGTGGTGATTGTGGCACACTTTGGCTAAATTCAGAGTGTATTCAACGTCTAAGGGCATTCAAAGTATTATTATTATTATTATTATTACTGGAAATTCAATCTATAGATCACGTATTGCCCTTGGATCAAGGTTGATTATATTAGAGTCTATGAGTAGGAAGATCAGTAATATGATAATCACAGGTGAAGAGAAATGAGAAAATGAGATCTATGGCAAGGATAGGAATTGTGGGAAATGAGAAGGAGGACTATACTTCAGAGACACGGGGATATTTGGTGTCATGAAAGGGGTATAAGATGAAAAACAACAGCAGTCCTTGTTGTAAAAATATCAATGCTCGGTGACTAGAATATTAGTAGATTAAGGAAAACAGAATATAAAAGGTAGGGAAGTAGGGGGAGGGGAGTGAGCACAGATGGTAAATATAAGCATGGGACCATTCAATTTAAAATATTGCCTGGTGTACTAGTCCATTCTCTCACTGTTATAAATACCTGAGACTGGATAATTTATAAAGGAAGGAGGCTTAATTGACTCACAGTTCCACATGGCTGGGAAGGCCTCGGGAAACTGACGATCGTGGCACAAGAGAAAGCAAGGCACCTTCTTCACAAAGCAGCAGGAGGGAAAATGAACGCAGGAGGAACTACCAAACGCTTATAAAACCATCGGATCTCGTGGGAACTCACTATCAGGAGAACAGCACAGGCAAACCATCCCCATGATTCAATTACCTCCACCTGGTCTCTCCCTTGACACGTGGAGATTATCGGAATTCTAATTTAAGATGCGATTTTGGGTAGGGACATAGCCAAATTGTATCAGTAATATCATTTTGGAGCTATTTTTCAAGTATGTGAAAATGGGAGACTGATATAGAGGGTTGCATTTACACTGTGACTTTTAATTTGATTAATAAATTAAAAAATATTTGTTTTAGAATAATTACAACATTCTCTAGATCAGAAAATCCTAGCTTGGCTTACATATCCAGTAGGAATGACTTATGTGCCCTGAATTTGGGAACTTGAGAATTTCACGTATAAACTACCAGAAGCTTCCAAATAATTCATGTGGGTCCTTTAGCAGCAACACCAATACGATACAATTATTTTCCTCAGGGTCTATTTTGCCTTTGATTTTCCTCATCTGGTCTCTGACTGATGTAGAGTGTAGAGAAAACTGACCTCAAAGGTTTAACTCATTATCAACCTCCTGGAGCTAGCCAGCATTTAGGTTTCTTTGTTTTCTTATTCTCTGTCCTGCCCTCTAGCCCCTGCTTAAGGAGGCAGATTTATTCAGGTTTTATAGCTGTTGCTTTTTTCTCCACACAAGGGCATAAGGCTCACCCTTTCTTTTCAGACAGGCATAGTTGGAGAAGCTATTTGAACATAAATCATATGTGATTATTTGGGACACAAGACAGGATATTCCTACCATATCATGGATTATATAGCCTTTTGATAGGTTCCTGATTGGAGGAAGCATGGGTGGCAGAGCCAGGAGGTTTAAGTGAATACTGGTTTTTCTTCTTTAGCCATAAGTCCATGGACGAAAGGCTCTACTTTGAGACTCTCCTCCTTCAACTGTAAAATGAGGATGATACCTACCTCCAAGTTGACTGTGAGCATCCAATGAGTGTGTGAATATGGACAGGATCCAGCACAATGTAGTGATTACCTTAGTGTGCACAAGAATTTGAGGCACATGTACTAATAATTTAGGAACATTGTTATGAACTTGAATTAGATGCAAATCATGCAAATTCACTTATTAGATAAGTAAATTAAGAAAGTGACTTAGCTGAGTCTCAGTTTCCTTATTTATTAAATATGGATTATTGTGTTTACTGCTCAGAATGGTTGGGACAATGAGATGCAATGACTCAGTCCACAGCCACAACTGGACATGTGATGTATCCAGTTATTGTTATTATTGTGTTTTGCTACCATTGTTGTTACCATAATTACCAAAATTATCATTTCTTCTCTGTAAGGGTTTCAATTGACTGGATAAAGAAAATGTGGCACATATACACCATGGAATACTATGTAGCCATAACAAAGGATGAGTTCATGTCCTTTGCAGGGACATAGATAAAGCTGGAAACCATCATTCTCAGGAAACTGACACAAGAACAGAAAACCAAACACCGCATGTTCTTATTCATAACTGGGTGTTGAACAATGAGAACACATGGACACAGGGAGGGGAATATCACACACCAGAGCCTGTTGGGGGATGTGGGGCTAGGGGAGGGATAATATTAGGAGAAATATCTAACATATATGATGGGAGGGATGGGTGCAGCAAACCACCGAGGCATGTATATACCTATGTAACAAACCTGCACGCTCTGCACATGTACCCCAGAACTTAAAGTATAATAATAATAAAAATTAAAAAATTTAAAAAATGCTAACTTTTTCTCTTCTTTTCTGGTACTTCTTATTCTCTTTCCCGACTTCAATTTTCTCCATAGCCATTGTCATCATCCAGCATACCACACAGTCTAATACTTTTTGATTCATTATCAACTACCCCATCTGGTATGTTAGCTTCATGGGAGCAGGAATTTTAGTCTGTTCACTGCTCTAACATCAACAGCTACAATGATGACTGTCATCAAGTAGATTCTTTAACAAATATGTGTTTAATGTGTATGAACCCTGTCAAAATAGGAGCTGCAAATATTGGCCATGAGGGGGAATTAATGCAAGTGAAGAAATCCGTGACCTTCAATAACAAAAAATGGCCACATCTTTAATTTTCAAAACAGTTACCTGATTTGTGAAGGGCTGAAATATTTCCTTTTAGGATCTGTCTCCCCAAGGAAAGAGAAACTGTAATCAATTCCATCCAGGATTAGTGACAGCCACACTCTCTTCTCAGTACTGTGGTAAATGCCACCTCATTCAATCCTCACAATAACCTCATGCAATAGGTATTATTTGTATCCCCACTGTAAAGAAATGGGGAGAGGCTGGGTATTCTTGCCCAGAAAGCTGTTAAGGCAGAATTTGAACTGCAGCAGTCTGGCTCCCAAGGCCACGGTTGTTACTTCTCCACAATACTATATCCCAAATTAGGTAGGGATCATAGGAGATAGTTGTAGCTGTAAGAGAGACAGGTAAAGTTCCAAAACAATGCCAACTGATAGAAACATTTTCGTAAAGACTTTATAAGCACAACTAACAATAATTTAAGTCACCCCTTTCTGTAGGAAGGAAGTTTGGCTTCTACCCCATCTGATTCTCAAAAATCATATCTCAGATTTTAGTATTTCAGATAAGCCATGGCCAGACCCTCTCAGCTCCTAATGTCAAATCTCAAAAACCCATGATATGTATATATATGGATCAGATGTTATACAGATTAGTTCCTTGGGAAAGAAAAGAAAAAAGGAAAGCTATTATGTAAAACCCACATGACCATTCCAGCCACTTAACTTCAAGAGTTTGTATATAGATTGGAAAGTTAGCGAATTCCTGAGTGTCTGTAGCCCCGTCTACTTAACTGCAGCATAGCCATCAGTCCAAGAGTTTGTTAGAAAAGCTGAATCTCAAGCATTACCCGAGACCCACAGGATCAGAATCTGCATTTCAACAAGATTCCCCCAGTGACTTGCAGCTTATTACAGTTTGAACAACACTGCATTAACCTATTGGCTCTCAAACTTGCTTATGCATTGGAAGCATTGGGGGAGTTTAAAAAATATGGGCCCAATTCCCAGAGATATTGATTTAACTGGTGTAGGGTACAGGTGGAAAAAATCTTTCTAATGTTCTCCAGGTGATTCTAATACACAACCAAGTCTCAGACTGCTGCTCTCGTTACTTGGGGTATGTCTTTAAGCAGTAACATTCATTATTTTTATTCTAATTCTTTAGTCCCTCCACTAATACTTAGTCTTCTGCCCAAGAGAAGTATTGCTGACCAAATTGTAATAGAGCTATTCTTTTTCAAGGGTCATATTGATAAACATGATGCTGCTAATATGACCCAAATTAATCAGAGCTTTCAGCAATGAGTCATTTATCAGGACTCACAGATGTTTTCACATTTATTGTTGACTTTCAGACAGAAGCAAATTATCCATCTTACATGCTTCACTATTTTTATGTCCAGTTTGTCTAGTAGTGCTTGAATATGTAAAATTATCTATTCTATGCTCAGAAGTACCCTATATTGATTTCTTCCCACATGCTTTTAGAATTACATATTTCCATCTCATTTTTATCTGTTTGAATCCTAAAGTGCATGGACTGACTCATCTATCTGTGTATCTTCAGAGTCAACCATAGTCTCTGTTCAATAAATGTTTGTTAAATAAGTTGGAATCTCCATCATTTTTTCAGTTTGTAAAAATACCCATCCCTTTTTTACTATCATACTCTTTATGTGTGCTGAATTTGAATATACAACTTCAAAAGTACAAAAAATAGGGATAGTTGCAAAGGCCAATCATTAAATATTTATTGAATATAAAACTACTTACAAAATATCACTCTGATCATTCTAGGCAGAAGGTGAAGATAGATGAAGAGTCCTTTCATTCGTTTATAATCTTGTAGGGAGCACTGACACATATGTAAATAAATAAGCAAATCTCATATAATTTAGGTAATGATGAAGGCTGTTGATAAACAGCTGAATCAAACTTTAAGGGAGTTTTGTAGATAAGTAGATTCATTCAGTCTAGTGGCTAGCAAGACATTCCAAATTTTATTCTTTTAAAAGAAGAGACAGCAAAGGTGTAATCTATTTGAACAATTACAATATACAAGATATAATTATGGTATAGAAGTAACCTAAAAAGTATAATTTTATATCTTTTATCATGTAGTTTGAGAATAAATCAGATTTCCCAACTCAGTTTGCTCTGAGAATACACCTTCAAACTTTCAAAGTTGGAAAAAGTTTTACTTCCTGACTCTCCCTACTAGTTGGGACTCATTGAGATTTCGCGGTAATAGAATGGAAAATGCTTTTCAGCGTCAACTCTACTATTCACTGCTTTGAACACCACAATAAATAGAAAGGACAAGAATTGAAAGCTTTTTTCCCTCTTAGCTTTTTCTAAGTGCTGAACTGAATAGGCGTCAACTTTCTGTTGTAGCGCTGGCAGTTCTTACTTTCAAAAGAACAATCAGAAGGAAACCCTTTCAGAAAATTGATCCACCAAAGTTTGAAATGCTTAAAAATAAACTGTCAGGTCTGTCTGTTTTCCCCTACGTAACCTGCCAGCCTCACCTCTAGTTTTTTATTTTTTAAACCCTAGTAGCTAGGTATTCTATTTCAGAAGGCTTCTATGTAGCTCCTTCTTTGTCAGGAGTATTGTCGACGACCAAATATTTTATAAATTGTAGGAAGACCTGAATGGGGATAAAAGCCAACTTGTGCTCCCTACTGCCCTGACACCTCCTCCTGCAGAGTTCTAAAATTTAGGTTAGGGAAGAATATTCCTTCTAAATTCAGTTTGACAATTCCAGCCCTTACTATTTAGGGGAAAGAAAAAAGCATATCAAGAATATGTAGAATTTTCTCTATTTCTTGTTCATCTAGTACCCCAGATTTGAGCTCCTATTGTGGGAATCTTAGCGGAAATAGGTTCAAATAGTTTGATTTTTTTGTTTACTTCTTCCTAGAACATGTTCTTCCCAAAGAATCTCTCTTCTATAGTAAGGTCTCTAATCTCCTATCAATGGCTGTATGTGCCAGGAACTGCACTAGAAGCCATGTATCAAATATAATACGTCAACAGTGATTCTTTCCAAAAGTCCATTTTAACCTGCTCAGAAGGGATGATTGTGACTTTGCAACATTGCTCCTGATATTTATGTCCTCTTCAAAGCACCTGTAGGTAAGAGTTGGAAATGAACCACATTATTACAGGTTTTCGCTAAGAAACGCATTTCTGAATGGATCCTTCAACTCTTTCATAGAAATAAGGCAAACAAAAAAGTGTCAGTAATTACTAATGTTACAGAATGGCAGTAATTTATAATCTAGGGTTAACTTGTGGGCTGATATTTTGTCTATTTTTAGTTAATTAATTAATTAGTTTTTAGACATGGAGCCTTGCTATGTCACATAGACTGGAATACAGTGGCATGATATTAGCTTGCTGCAGCCTCAAACTCCTGGGTTCAAGTGATCCTCCTGCAGGGTCAAGTTTTCCTGCCCAGGCTGGTCTGGAACTCTTGGCTTCAAGGGATCGTCTCACCTCAGCATCCCAAAATGCTGGGATTACAGGCAGAAAGCACCATTCTTGGTTGTTTTGAATATGTGGTCCTTTCCATAAAAGATGGTAAAAGCCATCTTTTCTATAATTTCAGATTGGGAAGGATGAGGAAGTCCAACTTGAGAAATTCAGATTTCATGTATCATCCTTAACTGGACAACAGTCTTGCCTTGGGGCTAGGTTGGAACAGTCCTTGTCCATCACAGTCCCACTGTTCTGCTGTGATAAAACGCTAGCTAGTTGCATCCCTAGACTGTACTGGGGCACATTCTCCATCCTCCTTGGCTACCTCTGCTGGTTATTTGTGCAGCTTCTTAACCCCTTCACTAAATTTCATATTTCCTAAATGACAGACCATGACTCACTCAGTCATTCTGTATCTCTGACACTGCGTAACCTTGATGTTTTCCCTTTGCTAGCTGCTTAGTAAATATCGATTAAATATGTAAAAGCCAAGAAAGCTATGGATAGGAAAATCAACCCTGCAATTTTCTCTGACATCACTTCCCTTCTTCTATAAACAGAACTGGCTGCCAAAAACTTAAATCATCTGCCCAGTTTTTTGAGATTCTTCATATTTGACTCTTCTTTTTCTGCTAGACCCAAAGAATTACCAAATAACATTGATCCCATCTACTTATTTTCTTTCTCTCCTTTGTCTCTCTCTCTCTCTCACTGTTTCTTTTTAATATGACTGCCATGACCCAGACCAGTATGGAGTTAGAGTCAGAAACTTAAATTCTATATTTTGTTCTTGCATTTATAAAACTGAATCATGTGAGAAATTGGTTTATGTGTTTATAAAGACCGAGAAGTCCAAAATCTACAAGGTAGGCCTGGAGGCTGGAGACCCAGGGACAAGCTGATGTTGCAGCTCAAGTCAAAAGGCAGTCTGCTGGTAGAATTCCTTCTGCCTTGAAAGAGGTCAGTCTACAAAAATAAAAGGTATGATCATTTAAACAAGAGTAAATATGATTTTTCATGGCATTTCATGATTGGCTTCCGGAATATACTAATACTCTTCAACATAGTGTTTTTTCAGCCTCTATTCAAAAACTCCTGTTAGCTGAAGTTCTCAAAGCTGTGGTCCTGCTGTCTTATGGGTCTGAAGACATTCCCTCTTACTATGATTTATATTTTTAGATTGTGGGTGTACCTTACATTGCTTTTTATCTGCTGAGATTCTTTAAAAGCTCAGATTGTAGGTTCTCCTCTGTTTCCAACAGAGATAATAACAACTAGGACCACTTTTTATAATAATTTCTTAGCTTAGAAGTTTCCCTAGAGCAAGCCCTGTGTTCACAGGGGAAGTTCTTTTTCTCTCTCTTGCTCATTCACTCAATCACTTGCTCGCCCTTGCTCTCTGACAGATAAACTTTGAGTCACTGGTTAGATTTATTCTCATTCATCCCTTCAGGGATGTGTGTGTCTCAGATCCATATTCTAACTGTAAGGTCAAGGCCTAGTCTGCAGACCTCACATAACCTCACAAACTCTGGCATTCTCTCTCTTCCATAAGGTGGTACAAGGGACAGTTTATATTTTGCACTGTCATATTTTATTGACTGTTTTTGCTTTTGAGAATGTTTTTACATGTTTATGAGGTAAGGTATACATTTAAACTAATAGTTATATTTTATACATTTGTTGCTTTTATTTTATTTTAGTTTTTAGCATACAGATATCTAGGTTGTAAATCAAATCTTTCAATAACATCCTAAGTGATGTGCTGAATTAGAGGAAATCCGGCATATTATAGTTCCTTATTATAGGATATCTGACGTATACCATGGTCACCATATTATCTGAAAATATTATCTTAATCTCCTTCGTGACCTCCAGGGTAAAATAAAAACTTGCAGGCCAGTCAAGCATTACTCTCTGCAAATCTCGTCCCATTCTTTTTTTTGTTTTCGGAAAAGCCAAAAGTCTGCATTTTTGAGTAAAATCTAATGAATCATAATGTTGATAACTGATTTTAAAAATTTACAACAAAAATATTGTGAAGGCCAGCACTATAAAGGCCAAAGTAGACAATTTCCAGGTTCCGGTTTACAGTGCCTTCTGTTGCATGGAACTCTTCTTTATGACTTCATTATGCCAAACTATACACTCACCAGATCTGCCCACGGTTTGAAAGCCACTATATTATAATTCTTGCATTTGCCTACTCACAAAACAGAGCCATGCACACATACCCTCAGATGCCATTCACTGAATTGAAATGTGTTCTCACTGGTGTCTAATATTCACTGAGCCCAAATACAGGGTGATAGTAGAGCATTTCCTGAAAAGGCAGCTGGATGGCGAAAAAGCATAAGATTGAGTTCTTCATTTTTCTTAAGAAGAAAATAATATAGAGTTTCTTATGGGAGTCCGTGTTCATATTAGGTCAAAGTGATAGCAAGTATAAGCAAGCAAGAAAAATAGAAGAATGAATTAGAGATTTTAAGCCAGTTTATGGTATTGGATTTTATGACAAAGATATGACTCTCTCTTAAGTAATCTTAAAACGAATCTTGTCAATAGTGATCATTTGAGGACTACCATTTTCTTTTGTATTAAAATAATTGGGTGTATTATTATAGATGTGAGAAGATAAATCCCTGGAATGTTTTATTTATTTTTAAGTCCTGTCTTCCATAACCATTTATCACTGACAGCTAGAGGAGGGTTTTCTGAGGAAGTATTGCTCTCGGTATCTTTATATAGATGGTTGTTAGAGAAAGGAAAGCCCTGCTAGCCTCAAGTTTATGCCTTTTCCTTAAGCAAACTTTGTCATGGTATTTTTTCTTAAAATATGCTTTTAAAAACGTCTATAAGGGCCGGGCTCATGCCTGTAATTCCAGCACTTTGGGAGGGAGAGACGGGCAGATCACAAGGCCAAGAGTTCAAGACCAGCCTGGACAGCATGGTGAAACCCCATCTCTACTAAAAATACAAAACATTAGCCACACATGGTGGCATGTGCCTGTAGTCCCAGCTACTTTGGAGACAGAGGCAGAATTGCTTGAAACCCGCAGGTGGAGGTTGCAGTGAGCCAAGATCATGACACTGCTCTCCAGCCTGGACTACAAAGCAAGACTTCGTTTCACAAAAACAAAAATAAAAACAAACAAACCAAAAAAGTCTATAGTTCTACAAGAGGCTAAATTAGATGACCGATATTTAAACTTTCGTAATGACAGTTCTTTGTCGTGAACCAAAGTGCACCCACATTTATCCAGAAGAAAAGAGAATGAGATTTGAGGTCTTTGATAATTGCTTAGTCAGTGTTTTCTGCATAAATACAGATGGGAGTAGATACTGGTTACATGAGGCTAAGGCAACTGAACTTTAAGAAGCAAAACTCCAAGGTGGTGGCACTTTCTAGGACCTCCTTCTCATTCTGGTCCACTGTCCTTTCCCTTCAGGCCACAGGCTTGGACATTACTGACCACACACAATTTCTTCACAGATTCTTTGCACCTATTTCATTGATTGTGGAGCTCCACAGAAATGAAAAGCAGTAGCTCCTCACATATATGTAAATTCAGCCAAAATATGGCTAATTACTTTTCAAACAATAGAGCTACAACAAAATACACTTGACGTCGTATATCTTCAGGGAATTACATTTCTTCATTAACAATTAGAAATGTAGATGCTTTTTTGTGGCACAGAATCACCAAATAATATGACCAGAAGAAAATCCATGATTTAATTACTTAGGTAGGTTTGTTTGTTTTCACATTGCAATATGTATAAACTAGAATTTTAAGATATGATTTCTATATGTGCACATGTGTATGTATTAAATTTGTATATTAATTTACTTGAATCACTTTCACTTTTTTCTTTTTTCCATTTTTGTCCTTTATTTCTATAAAAGGTTAATGCATGGTCAGAATCTGAAAATGATCAATTATTTGTTAATTCATGCTCTCTCATCTCATCTAATAGCCTTTCCTTCCCAACCAACATATCTTCCATGCTCCCTTTAGTGCCATTCCCCGGATCTTCTGTGTTCAACAGTATTTCAAGTTGTTTTCATTGCTCAGGAGGCTCTACCTTTATTTTCTTTTAATTTCTTTCTGACTTTTAAGACCCAGCTCAAATAGTACCTTGTCTCTGAAGCCTCCAACAGTTGCCCAAGCAAAAAACATCAATTTCTCTTCAATGTTTTTCCCAGCACTTTACAAATCCAATCATTATAATGATCCTACCATGTTTTAATTATGTATTTGCATATCTGTTCTTCCTGCCTCCCTCTCTCCCTTCCTTTCCCTCCCTCTCTCCCTTCCCTTCCCTCCCCTCCCTCCTTCCTTCCTTCCTTTCTTTCTCTCTATATTTACTTATTGAGTGTCTATATAGTATTCCAGTCAACAATAAACAAAATACTTTTGGCATACTCCCTGTTCTAACAGAGATCACACATTGATAGAGGAGATTATGGAAGACATGAATTCAAGGGTCATGACACTGATGCTATTAATGATAATAGCAATACCAAGTTCAGTGAATCTCTACCAGATTTTATGCTAGGTATTTTACATTTTTACCACCTTCTATCTATATTACTGTGGTCAAGCTATTTAACCTCTGAAAGACAGTTTCATCACCTAGAAAACAGAGTCACATTGAGATCCATTTTACATGGGGTTGATAAAATTTAGCACAGTGCCTTATGCATAAATAAACTCCATGGATGTTGGATTTTATCATTAATATCATTGCCATTGATCTTCAGTCTTGCAGATGAAAAATAATTGAATTACAGAAAGCTTAATGAATGTGTTCATGGTCACCCAACCTACAGAAATAAATACTTGCAATGCATACTTGCTGAAATGGAGAAATAAGCCACAGTCATGGGCTAAGGAAGTGGCAGATATATGCCACTAATCACCAGAATAGCAGATATAGAAATAGCTTCACATTCTCTCCAAATAATTTGATTTAATCTTCATACATACATCTGGAGAAAATATTGTTAGCTCCATTTTAAAGGTGGAAAAGACAGAGTCAGAAACTTGACTAACACTGCACAGTAAGTGGCTGAGCTGCAATTGTTAGACTCACAAGCCCAAGCTCTTTCTAGCATACTAAGAAGCCTGCGCCAAAAAGTGGCAATAGTTTGAATTCACACCTAGCCTTGGCAGTACTTGAGTTCCTTACAGATAGATAGTATTGAAATAGTAGATTTTGCACAGCCTTTACTGTAAATTAGCTTCCAGCCTTAACGTAGTGTTCTTAAAGTTGATTTTTTGCTAAATGTCGCTTTATTACAGTAATGCTATGTGTAGATCTACTTTTTCTAAAATGCCTTTTCCTCAGGGCCATATCAGCCAACAATAACAGCAGCTATATTCAGCTGAGAGCACCAGATAACTGATGTATTTTGTCACCAGCACCTTTATGAGCTTCATTTGCTGGGGAAGAGTTGAAGAAAAAAAAAACCCCAACCCTTTTTTTTTCCATTTCTTTCTAACATCATGGCACTGAAAGTCTAAAGCACTAGAAATGAACTTGGAGCCAAATTCTGAGAAACATAATTATTTCAATGACTCCTATTGCTAAGTGAATCCAGCATGGTATTCAAGGCTTACAAGCATTGAGCTGAGAACCATTCCTGAGTGAATACATCAGAGCTGGGAAATGCCCTGTTTCATTTTACTACCACCTGGTGCCTGGTCCCCTAAATTTGTTTTATCCTGCCTTTAATGCTACCTAAATGAGTATTTCCAATATTAAAAACCTCAGGGTACCTTTTTAAAAAAGATAAAACACACCATGGCCTGAAATCCTTATTGCTTTCGCTTTTCCAAGTTAGAACTTTACCTGAATAATACAATGAACTTGAATGCCCTAAAAGACATAAAATGCTGTAAAGTAGTAGGCTGTTTATTTCAACCTTTACAGGTATGTTAGGTGCTCTCACCTACTGAGATACCAAGAGGGAAGATTATATCAATCAAAATTTGACTTCCCAGAGAACAGGTACCACAGTATCATCTTTACACATTTCACAAAGGCCAGAGAACATATAAACCATAAGATAGAATTCAGCAAACATTTACTGAGCATGTACTACATGCCAGACACTGTTGTAGTGACTAGAGAGACAGCACTGAACAAAATAGACCAAGGCTCTATTCCCATAAGGCTTTTAATTAGTAGAATGAGTCAGGCAATAAACATGGAGAATCAGTGAAATGAACAGTATGCCAAAAGTTAGTAAATGCTATTGACTGGGTCAAAGCAGGAAAGAAAGAAAGTGTGCATATGTGGGGTTGGGAAATAAATGTGTGTTTTTAAATGGAGTGGCCTGAAAAATAAATCACTGAAGAATAAAAATCAGAAATAAGTGAGGAAATCATGCAGCATTTCAAGGACTGTTGAGGTTGAAAGTGCTTTCCCAAAAAACGTATGTTGATATCTTTACACCCAGCACCTCTTCATGTGAATTTACTTATCTTTGCTGACATAATCAAGTTAAAATGAAGCCTTAAGTATAGGCCCTAATTCAATATGACTGATGTCTTTACAGAAAAGCAGAAATTAGAACACAGAGACATATCACACATAGAGGGAAGACGAGGAAAAGTACAGGGATAAGAAGGCTATCAGTAAGCCAAGTAATAAGTTTGGAACAGAATCTTCCTGCACAGCTCCCAGAAGGAACCAGCCATGACGACACCTTGATTATTTCAAACTTCTGGCCTCCAGAACTGCCAGACAAGAAATTTCTCTTATTTTAGCCAGTTTGTGATGCTTTGTTATGGCAACCCTAGGAAGTGGTTACAGGCACAAAAAGAACAGTAAGTGGGAAGACCCATGCTTGACATGCTCTAGGAAGAACGGGGCGGGTCATGATTGGCAGTGAAGAGAGTATGATTGGCAGCTTAATTTATTACAGTGCTTCATGGTTAACAAAGTATTCATGTTAAATTTTCATTTGCATTTTACAACAACCCTATGTGATAAATGAGAAGAATGTGAGTAGGCTGCATGTATGTGTTAGTGCATGTACCCCATGTACCCACCCACCTGCAAGGAGCTGAATCTCAGAGTTGAATTCCCCTCACAAAATCACAAAGCTGGAAATTGACAGAAAGGATTTCTGGAACCAACTTCCGACTCCAAATCAAGTGTTCCCTTTGAATTCCTCTATTATTTTCTATCCTCGTTAAAGCATGTTCATATTAAAATCCAAATGTGTTACCTGATTTTAGAACTTGCATTAAAATATGTATGTCTAAAACAGGAATCCAGAAGCCAAGAGTTTTTTTGCTCATGTAGGTTAAGTGAACATCTATTCATTAAGATATGTTTATCCTAATCAAAGAAGATATTTCCTTCCTTCTCAATCTATCATTAGACAAGATATGTTGCTTATGATACAGTCAGGCTAGGATGCTATTTAACACACTGGGCCTAAAACAACACTCTGAGAATGTCCTCACTATTCTCACGCCAATGGCAATATCATCTTGACTGGATTTAAGACAACCAGCAGCACAGACACAATGAACACTTACCTCTTCCCCTCCCATGCTCAGATACAGAGACTAGGTCCTATAATAAATTTGTTGCATTACATTCAGAAAGAAATAGCAATGGCATTTAATCTGGACATTAAACTACAGCTTCTAAATCAGATGACTTACCCAGAGTTTAGGAACGGATTGATGTTCAAGTCTAAATGTACAAAAAATAACTTCACATTATGGAAGCAGAGTGAATCAATGATTAAGCAACCATGGTTAGGAAATAAGAAGCCTGTACGCTCAGTTCTAAGAAAATTACTGACAAGAAAGCCTATCAATGTATTTAGACCATAATCTCTACTTTGTAACCAATGCTGTAGGAAACTTTAATAACTATGGAGATGGCATCAACTGGTAAATCAAATACCACGGATTAAGTAAATATCAGAAGAAAAAAAGGGAAAATACTTGGAGAGAAAGGGGATTGGATAAAGCATGTAAATGCTGTCGAATCTATTGCATTGCATAATTGTAGGCTATAATTGCATTAAGTGATACATGGATGCTAATAATATTGTAGCAAATCATATCAGAGTATAAACTCTCATCAATGTTGAAATATGTATTATATGAAAATGTTAGCTGACAAAATTAAACAGAGATGCTCTCTATTTTATAGTAACAATGGAATGGCCATGTTTTATGTCTAATTATCATCTTTCTCTCATATCTCCCCAAGACACCTAGAAATATAATTGAATAATAATAATGGCATGCCTATAAACCTAATAGGTTACAGATATCAAGGGACCTGATGTAGAAATTATACAGTGAGAGGTCAACAAGCTTATTCACTCTTAATTAGTTAACATGCATTATTGAATAATATTAATCAGTAATTTAATAATGATACTGAGGCATATTTTTAATGTGTAGTCCTTGATTCCACGTCTGCTTCTCCCTTAAAGCTATCCTTTCACTCCTTTGATTTGGAGGTTTACCAAGGTTTTACCTTAAATATGTCCTGACCCAGAACATTTTATCATCTTTGCTGTGGATGCAGAGATCAAGTCTGATATAACTAAAGATCTTATTTTCGTACTTTAGAATCAGTTTTTTAAAGATCTTTCCTAAGAAAAGAAAGCAAAAAGCCTATGGATTGCAAACATATTTAAACAGAGGATTCTTTAATGGCCTAACAGCCTCCAGACTAATTGACAGTCTTATTTGCATAAGTGGAAAAGCAGGAAGTACAGAGAGACAGATGGGTGAATATTAATTAATGTTCATAAACCTGAAAAATGCCTTTTGAATTCTTCAATCCAGCTTCTCAAACAGCAAGTGTTATTTATGGTATATTACGACCCAGTAGTGACACACAGAATGGCATCCAAGCAGAGGCTCACTGGCGTTACCCTTCATTTATCAGCACAGTAAGGACCACCAAGGGTTTATTCATAAACACAGCTTGTAGCTGAGGAAACCTCTAAACCTTAGATGGAAAAAAAAAAAGACCTAAGAGAAACCTAACCTGCTCCTGATTGAAGTTGGGAAAAATCTGCTCACTGGATATTTGTTTACAAGATGTATATTGCTCCCATGTTGTAGAGTGTTGGTTGATGGATTCCATCAATTATGCTTTTTTCTCAAGAAAGTCAGAAGAAATAAGCTTTCACTTCTACCTTGGGTTTCTGCATGGTCAGTCAACTCTCATTCCATTCAGTGGAAGATTGCAGAGGTCCTAACACCCCTTCCCAGACAGTTTTTCTTCCCTTTCAATCTATCTCAGCCTTTGAATCCCTATATTCATTTCTACTCCTGTTAAAGCATTACAGTTTATATTAAAATCCAAATGTGTTACCTGATTTCAGAACTTGCATTACAAGATCTATGGCAAATGGCTAATACAAGAATTCAGACGTCAAGAGACATACATACAAGATTCTGTCACAAACAATTTTGAATTTTAGTTATATATTTTTACTCCTAACAATTTCATTTGCTCATTTGTAAAATGAGGTGATTGCCTGAGACCATTTCAAAGAATTTTTCCTGTTCCATACTCCATGACTTTAAGTGCTATGAAGCTCTTTTTAAGTTTCTAAAAAGAATAGAAAAAGTCACATTTAATGACCATCTGCTATATACCAGGCATTCTATTCAAAGAGTTTTACATGAGTTAACTGATTTAGGTTGGTCCCTACCTGGGACATCCTTTCCTAGATATCCACAAGGCTGATTCCCTTTCCACTTTTCTGTCTTTTCTCACAGGTAAGTTTTCTCCCCTGTACTCCATATTCCTAATTTACCTCAACCCTACTACTTTTCCATATGGCTTCTCACATTGCAACTTATCATTTAATTAATTAATTTACTATTTTTTTTACTGTTCATTATCTCACTCCATCTGGTAGAGCTCCACAAATTGTAGGTCTTGTTTTGTTAACTGATCAACCCTCAGACCTTTTGAGAGTGTTCAACTCAGAGAAGAAGTTTCTGATGGTTCATCATATGTGCCAACTTGATTAGACCATGGTATCCAGATATTTGGTGAAACACACTGGTCTAAATGTTGTACAGATATATTTTTAAATGAGATTAACATTTAAGTTAGTAGACTTTGAGTACAGCAGTTTATCCTCCATTATATAAGTGATCCTCATTTAATTCATTGACGGTCTTCAGAGAAAAAAAGGCTAATCTCTTTCAAGGTAGAAGGAATTCTACCAGAAGACTGCCTTTTGACTTAAGCTGCAACATCAGCTTGTCCCTGAGTCTCCAGCCTCCAGGCCTACCTTGCAGATTTTGGACTTCTCAGTCCCTACAAACACATAAGCCAATTCCTTAAAATGAATCTCTTTCTCTTTCTATACATCCCATTGGTTCTGTTTTTTGGAGAATCCTGGCTAATACAGGGTTGAAACATACATTTGTTGAATGTATGAATACATCATTAAGTAGTCTTTTTGAGGGAGATGAAATAGAGAGGTTAAGGAACTGGCTTAAGGTCACACAGCCAGCCAACTGAGTGGGAATTTGAGCCCAGTTGTTTCATAAGCTGAAGTCCAAGTTGTCTCCTCAACATCATGCTGACTTCAAAGCGCAATGGAAGCAGAGCCTTTAATAAACAAGTCTTCAATGGCAACTAGAGTCGTGGAAATCTCTATATTAAGGAGCCCACCCAATGTAGGGAACTCTTTCAGAACCTTACTCAATGATGAAGTTCATGAGGGCACTGGATATCCAGTAGCCATGAAGGTTTAGGGTAAAGAAACATAAAGCCAACTTCACTGATATGTCCACAGCTGCCAGAAAAAGCAACATTTTTTTTTATCACAGAATATCCTCCTTGGTAAAAGGTGGCTGTTTTCATGTTTTAAACCTATAATCCTAAATAATGGGTTTTCTAATTATAAAGGCATGTCCAAACTTATGCCGATTTTAATGGGAAAGAAGCTTAGATAGTATATGCCTTTTTTCATTCTTCAATATATTAATCTATAACACTCATAATCAAAGATTAAATGCCTCATCTGAGTCCTGATGTGCCAGCCAACAAAGCTCCTGAGATGTAATAATCATTTTCGTCTTGAAAAGTAGAGATCAAATATGATAGCAAATTTTGAAACAAAAATTTGTTATGCATATACCTGCATGTAAAATGGTGGATCAGGCTGGGTATAGTGGCTCACGTCTGTAATCCCGGCACTTTGGGAGGCCGAGGCGGGTGGATCAACTGAGGTCAGGAGTTCAAAACCAGCCTGGCCAATATGACAAAACCCCGCCTCTTCTAAAAATACAAAAAATTAGCCAGGCGTAGTGGCAGGCACCTGTAATCTCAGCTACTCGGGAGGCTGAGGCAGGAGAATCGCTTGAACCCATGAGGCAGAGGTGGCAGTGAGACAAGACTGTGTCACTGCACTCCAGCCTGGGTGGAGTCAGACTCCATCTCAAAAAACAAAAAAAAGTGGATCAGAAGCAATAAAATATATGCATTGAGAATTTTTATAGAAATAAATTAATATAAGAATACTGTATATTCAAATGTTATTTTATATAACCTCACAACCAGGAGAATTTAAAATACCTATCTAGATTATTGAGATAACTTTTTTATTGAAACTCTGACAGCATCTTTTTTCTTTATTGTCACTATCATAGGAACTCTATTAGCTTAAAACTCTAAGTAAGCATGATGCTTCTATCAAAGGGAATTCTGTGCAATACCACTAGGAATGGTAACATCAGTTATTTTTGAAGTTTTTAGTGATAGCCATTTTGACTAGTGTGAGATGGTATGTAATAGAGGTTTAGATTTGCATTTATCTGATGATTAGTGATGTTGAAAATTTTGTCATGTTTATTGGCTGCTTGTATATCTTCTTGTATATATTCTTTCAAGTATCCACCCATGTCCTTTGATCACTTTTTAATAGGGTTATGTGTTTTTTTGTTTGTTTGTTCTTGTTGGTGTTTAAGTTCCTTGTAGATTCTGGATACTTGTCTTTTGTTGGATGCATAGTTTACAAATAGTTTCTCCTATTCTGTAGGTTGTCTCTGTGCACTGTTGATAGTTTATTTTTCTTTGCAGAAGCTCTTTAGTTTAATTAGGTCCCAATTTTCAATTTTTGGTTTTGTGCCATTTGCTTTTGAGAACTTAGTCATAAATTCTTTGCTGATGTTCTGAAGAGTATTACATAGGTTTTATTCTAGGATTTGTATAGATAAGGTCCTACATTTAAGTCTTTAATTCATCTTGAGTTAATTTTTATATATAGTAAGAAGTACAGGTCCCATTTCATTCTTCTGCATATGCTTAGAGAGTTTTCCTAGCACCATCTCTTGAATAGACACTCTTTTCATCATTGTTGATTTTTATCAATGCTGTTGAATATCATTTGGTTGTAGATATGTGACTTCATTTCTAGATTCTCTATTGTGTTCTTTTGATCTATGTGTCTACTTTTGTAACTGTACCATACTGTTTTGGTTACTGTAGGCTTGTGGTGTAGTTTGAAATTGGGTGACATAATGCAATCAGCTTTTTTGTTTTTGCTTAGAATTGCTTGGGCTATTTGGACTCTCTTTTGGATCCCTGTGAATTTTAGAATAGTTTCTTTTCTAATTCTGTAAAAAATGATGCTTGTAATTTGATAGAAATAGCATTGAATCTGTAGATTGCTTTGAGCAATATGGCCATGTTAACAATATTGATTCTTCCAATCCATGAGCATGAAATGGTTTTCCATTTCTTTGTGTCATCTATGATTTCTTTCAGCTATATTTTGTAGTTCTCCTTGTAGAAATATTGTACCTTCTTGATTAGATCTATTCCTACTTTTTTGTATGTGGCTACTGTAAATGGGATTGCTTTCTTGATTTGGCTATTAAATTGAATGTTATTGATGTATAGAAATGCTACTAATTTTATAAATTGATTTTGTATCCTGAAACTACTGAAGTTGTTCATCAGGTTCGGGAATCTTTTGGTGAAGTCTTTAGGAATTTTCAGATCTAGAGTCATATCATCAGCAAAGAGAGATAATTTTACTTCCTTTTGTCCTATTTCAATGCCTTCTGTTAAGGGACAGACAGATGGCCAGGCTGCCAGTGAATTATTGCTAGTGTTGGCATTGCGTTAAACTTGTTAATCTAATTCCATGTCAATGGTGCTGTCAAGATGTATATTTAGGGTAAAATCACTCTCTGAAATATTTTTACTGATATCTTCCGAGTTTATACATCTCAATTCAAACAGATATTATTGTAATACTTATTTCGGATCAAAAAACCAGCAAGAGGAGGAAAATCTATTTCCCCAACTTACATGAATGTACCTTTTATCAACCTTTCTTACTCCCACTCAGATGCAGACTCTCTGAGAAAGAATCAAATAACTTTTGGCAAGTTCCCTGACAGCTCTCAAGAAAGAATTAGATACATGAGTGTCCAACCTTTTGGCTTCCCTGGGTCACAGTGGAAGAATCATTGTCTTGGGCCACACATAAAATATACTAATACTAACAATCACTGATGAGCTAAAGAAAAAAAGACAGTGCATAATTTTCATGATGTCCCCCATCACAGATAAGCAAAAAAGTCCTAGAATTCAAAGGGTTAAATGTGGCTGAGCACTGTTCTACTTAAAATTTAGGAAAGCAACAGATAATATTTTATTGGGTTCTGGCAATTAAATGTAAATCTGCATGGTAAACAATAATTGGGAATCAAAATTTCAAAACCTTGATCATGAAATGCATTTATTTTCAATGTTTGTTTTTAATCTTTAAAAATTATTTCAGAACCAAGGAAAATAAAATTCTCATTTTGATCCAATAAAATGAAATTATAGCTTCTTCTTTCTCTGTCTTCAGACTTTCCCCCAATTTCCCATCTAAATATTGCAACCAACACACTGATTTATCATCTCCATAATAAGTAATTCTAATGTTTCCAAAGAAAACAACGAAACAGAGAACTATCAGTTAAAAGCAATTTCCGACCCTGGCGTATTTAAACTGTAGCAAGAAAGAATACTGTTTCACATAAATAGTATATTTTGCCTTTCTGACACATATATCCTATAGGCGTCTCTAATCAAAACATTTAATTTATTGAAAACAGATGGCTGTAGCTTTCCTACCAAGTTCTGTTTGTTATGATAAATCTGAAGCCAGAGATATTTCCCTCCTGAAAAACTAGAGAAGGAATCCAGAAAGAGAAAGAGTGAGCTACAGGAATAAATCCTGAGACACTATCCTTCACTGGTCTAAAAAAGTCTTGTCCATAGCCTTAGAAAGATTATCTGTTGTTTGCCCCAAACGACATAAATCATGTGTGAAAGTAGGTCTTGTACATATCTCAACAGGCTCTGCAGTCCAAATGATCCTCTCATTTCTGTGTCTGCTACAGATTGTAAATCCCTGGCTCTCCATGTAGCTGGGCTTTGTAGATGAGGCCGTTCTGGCTCTTTCTGGGACTGTATCCCTCTGCCATAAAGAGTTGTCAATGTGACCACAGCCAAAGCAAAATTAGGATAAAATAATTCACACAAAGGAGGTGATATCCACTTCCACTGCTCAAATCAAAGGCTAATTGCAAACTGCAAGAGATTAAAAATCAAAAGTGCTATAATAATACTAATGTGTGCAGGGCATGTTTCAGCTTAGATTACACTTTCATATAATAAGATTATTAAAAGTAGGAACTTCAGAGTCAAACAGATCAGAGTTGGAAGCCAAGTTTTGCCACATCTTATTATCTATAATATAGGCATCACACATTACTAAGCTGTCCAATACTCCGGTTTTTTCATCCATGAAAACAAAGCAAGACCAATCAAAAACAAAATGTCAGGACCACGTGCTCTGAGACTTAACTGATAAAGTTTATATACACAGCTGCTAGCACATATTAATATTGAAATAAAATGATGGCTATTTTGGTGTCAATTCCATAACAAAAATAGTGCAACAGCATTTTTTTTCAATATGAGAATCAATTCCAAGAATATGAATTATACTCATGTCCAAGCAGGAGATTAATGCAGAAAAGTACAGTGAAACTAACAACCACTTTAGAAGTAGATCTGGTTATAAACCTTGGTCCCACAATTTATTTGATTGTGAGCAGGTCACTTGGTCTCTTCGAGTTCCTCATATGCAAATTAGGAGTAATGACAAGAACCTTGATGGGCCATAGTGAAGAGTTTGTGTAATGTATATTAAGCACGCCAATGCAATATCTGGCACACAGTACGATTATATGCAAAAGTATCCTTAAACTGAAAAATTATCTTTATAATTAGAAAACAAGGCAGTTCTTAACAAAAGCAATAATTATATCAGGTGACATTGTTATTATACTTTATCCATTCAAGCATCATCAATCTCAGACGCCTTCTAAAACAGGGAGAGCAGATGATGTGCCTATTATCAAGATGAGGAAAGTGAGCTGCTCTGACACTTTTACACTCTCTATAGAAGTGTATGTGTATTATAAAAATTATATTAATAGATATTTTTAACGAAGTAGGAAAATTTCCAACAATGACTGATATTATTAAAGAGAAAGAAAGTGGAGAAGTGAGTCCTGTGAGCCTTCAATGCTGCTATTGTACCGCCACATATTTATGATTGAATCACTACTGTTTGATGAGCCATTTTATCCTAAGTGGCATTATTGAGGAGATTAATGAGCCAGGAGACCTGGTGAGTTAACTTAATGTTTTTAAAGTTAAAATTTATCCAGGTTAATAATAATTAAATCCATGGAGTATGTTAAGGCGACACCACAAACATTAATCCTAACCTACTATAAAAATAATTCGCTTTGTGTGCTTGCATTACTCATGAGAAGATCTCTGTCTTTGAAAATCAACTAACGTAATTGTTTAGCACTGCAATTGTTGTTCAGAAATACAAATACAAAGATTCAAACAGAATAGAATGCTAACTAAAAAGCAGACAATTTGAGTCAAAATTAAAACGAATGTACTGAATGATTAAAAATCATATTTGAGACAATAACAAGTTCTTAAAACATTCAAACCTTTTAATTTACTATCTTGGAGACTAGATAATTGAGCTGATTCTATTTATTCTCTATCTGATCAGCATAGGGATACAATTTTCAATCTGCTCAGTAATTCTGAAAGTGTGCCGTTTCATTTAGACTTTATCTTGTTCTATGGCTACATCAGCAACATCCACACAGTGCTTTGAAAATATCCAGACCAAGCACCTTCAAGAAGGTATTTTTTTTTAATCCTGGGAGAAAACATGTTTTATGATGGAGAGGTGTCAGTTCATTAAGAAAAACTTCTATTATCTACCCAAGCATCTCTTTCTTTGTTCTCTCACTTTGATAATTCCGCCATGACCACATCGCTTCTGCTCCTGTACTGTGTCTCCCTGACGTTCTAGTCTTGACTAGTTGTGCTGTTTAGCAAAGATCTTTGCTTTCTCTTAGCCTAAAAGGGCGTACATTTTTTTAGTAACTTTTATTTTAGGTTTGGGGGTAAATGTGAAGGTTTGTTCCATGAGTAAACACATGTCATGAGGGTTTGTTATACACATTATTTCATCACCCGGGTATTAAGCCCAGTACCCAACAGTAATTTTTTCTCTGCTTCTCTCCCTCCTCCCACCCTCCACCCTAAAATAGGTCCCAGTGTCTGTTGTTCCCTTCTTTGTGTTCATAAGTTCTTATCATTTAGCTGCGACTTATAAGTGAGAACATGCGGTATTTGGTTTTTGTTCTTGTGTTAGTTTGCTAAGAATAATAGCTTTCGCCTCCCATCCATGTTCCTGAAAAAGACATGATCTCATTCTTTTCATGGCTACATAGTATTCCGTTGTTTATATCTATCACATTTTTTAACTAATCTGTTATTGATGGACATTTAGGTTGATTCAATTTCTTTGCTATTGTGAATAGTGCTGCAATGAAAAATCACTTGCATGTGTCTTTTCTTTTCTTTTTATTTTTTGAGGTGGAGTCTCTCTCTGTCACCCAGGTTGGAATGCAGTGATGCAATCTCAGTTGACTGCACCCTCTGCCTCCCAGGCTCCCATCCCCAGCCTCCCAAGTAGCTGGGATCACAAGCGTGTGCCAGCCACCATGCCTGGCTAATTTTTTGTACTTTTGGTAGAGACGGAGTTTTGCCATGTTGCCTCGGCTGGACTCTGAGCTCAGGCAATCTGCCTGCCTTGGCCTCCCAAAGTGCTGGTATTACAAGCTAGAGCCACTGTGCCTGGCCACATGTGTCTTTACGGTAGAATGATTTATATTCTTCTGGGTATATATTCAGTAATGGAATTGCTGGGTGGGATAGTAGTTCTGCTTTTAGTTCTTTGAGGAATCACCAAACTGCTTTCCACAATGGTTGAATTAATTTTTACTAGAGCCAACAGTGTATCAGTTTCCTTTTCTCTGCAACCTTGCCATAATTCATTATTTTTGACTTTCTAATATTTTTGACTTTTTAAAAATTCATTATTTTTGACTTTGAATGGTATGACTACCTCATACCATTCTGACTGGTAGGAGTGGTATCTCTTTGTGGTTTTGATTTGCATTTCTCTAATGATCAGTGATACTGAGCTTTTTTTTACATGCTTCTTGGCCACATTATATACATTTTTTTAATGGATAGCAGAGAAAGACAAAAATAAACACATGAAAACCATTAAACCATCTCACACTTATATCTAGTTTCCTTACTTTAAAGTTTATGGTTGCCTTAATGAAGAAATTATCTCCTGAATGTCTTGATATCTTCTTAGAGTAACAGCAAAGACTGAGTCACATCCCCAATTAAGAGCCTATGTTATTTTAAGATCTTTCCGCTAAAACCTATAGCTTGCCTAAAGATTTATGATCTGGAAATATTGTGGGTGACCTGTTCTGGGAATATTTTCATCTTTTAGGTGTCTATAAACACTTGCTTATAGAAGACAATTCTATTCTCAGAGCAATTATGTACTAAATAATATTATAGCACAAACAAATACACAGAGCAAACATCAGTCCTACAAGATTTGTATAAGATACTGACCTACAGCACCAGGCATTGTTCTTCTCTCACTCGTCACAACCAAGTTCCCAATCTATTAAATACTCATTGACTTCCTAGAACACCATACCAACAATGAATTACATAGATCCATTGATCTAACTATGTGCCTGTGTCTGGGTATGTGTCATCTATATCTTAAGCCTCATTGAAAGGTTTTCCTTTTTCCCATATTTTTCCACTTTATTTGCATGAAAATATTTGATGTAGAAATGCAATTGGGAATCTTAACTGATAACTGTTTCTACTTGAAAAAAATAAGAGAAAAATTAAGTAGAGGGATTATTTTGAGAAAAGGAAAGGCAATTCGGAATTGAAAGAGCTGTGTTTGAGCTTTAGTTTTACCATTTATAATGTATGTTAGTATATGTGCCATCGTTCATTCTGAAAGTTCAGAGATGATTGTTCCAATCTGATCTAACTTCTGTCAAACAGATACTCTGTTTTAGAAGTGGTGAAGGAGTAAAGGCTTTAAAGTCACAGATAATCTGCATTTATACACAATATAACCTGGAACAAGCCACATAATCTTCTGAGCCTCAGTTACCTTATTGATTAAATGAGAGAAATGAAACCATTTCAGAGAATTACTTTAAAGATAAAAAGATTAAATACATGAAATTACTTTCAAGGGATGAGAGATCAATAAATATCCTTTGTTTTTCCTCCTCCTTTTCTCAATGAAACACATTAATGTAGTTTGATGGTTTTGTCTTCATGAAGACCTATAATCACAAAAACTGATATTGGTCAAACTCAGGAAAATGAGGAAAACAATGGATCTTCCTTCTGTGTTCCCTAGGTTGCTTAGCACAATGTTAATCACATAGAAGGTGCATAAAGGGAGAAGTTTACGAGTCTAGGTATCTCAAAACCTAAATTCAGGTCTAAAACCTGCTACCACCCCCGCCTGCAACTTAATGACTTAATCTCTCTGAGTATGAGTGGAATGAGGGGATTGGACTACATAATCCCTAAGGTGTCTTCCAGCAATGCCAACTCATTATCTACTATTTGCTCACTAGGGGCTTACTTTTATTCTTTGTTTTGAGGATTATTTGGTTGTTGTTTTAAAGTAGACCTCTAGAGAAGGAGATTAGATAAACATTTCATTGTGTTGGTAACAAATTCACTCACACAGAAATTATTTAACAAATTGTTGATTGAAACAAAATAGTAGTTTGGTGGCCATTAGTTGGAATTTTCTTTAGATAATCTTTAATGGAGCTGAAATTGACAAAGAGTTGTAATCTGTTACTCCCAAGTGAGGTGCATGAAGCAATTCTTTATAGGCTTGAAGCAGCAGACATGTTTACAACAAAGATAGTTATTAGATATTATATTGAAAGCATCCAATAAACTGAGAGAAAATATCACACACATAGTTGGTCTAGACAAGGCCTGTGGCTGATTTATAAATCTTCTGGCAGTGCTAGAAGTACAGTGATTTCTGAACAGTGAAGATTTAAATCTAAAAATGTAAAATATATCCAACAAATGTTAACAATTAAACCTCCATGGGAATGTATACCATGTTTCATAACAAATGTTAAAACCCTAATTGGTAGGTTTATTTATTTAAGCATCAGCTTGAAGCAACTAGATTTCTTAAATCTTTTTTTTTTTTTTTTTAAAGAATGAAAGAGAGAAAGAAAGAGGA